>VMDO01006938.1:0-95510 GCA_007922755.1 Pedetes capensis | reverse complement strand
TCTTCTTCTTCTTCTTCTTCTTCTTCTTCTTCTTCTTCTTCTTCTTCTTCTCCCTCTCTCTCTCTCCCCCCTCTCCCTCTCTCTCTGTCTCTTTCTCTACCATAGAGCATCACTCCCAGCCCCTGGAAAATTCTCTTTAAGGAAATTTATACAAAATAAGGCATGAGGGTTAATATTTATTTATAATAAAAACAATAGAGCATAATAATCAAAAAATATAAATGTTTTGACAACACCAAAAATGTCACAAAATCCAGAAAAATCACATAAGGATTTTATTAATTGACCACACACCACACTTCTACAATGCTTTCTCTTCTACATTTTTGGTTATATAACTCCTCTATCTCTTTTTTTCAGATGATAGTTTTGTGACATTATTTTCTAAAGATAACTTATTCTCCATCATGGTTGATTGAAATTATCATCTTAGTTATTAGTAATTGAATTAACAATTTTAATTGTTATTGATAGTTTCACAAATTTCTTTTATCCTTAATGATAATTATGAGTGAAGTTATGTAAGTTTTTAGAATTGTCATGTGAAGAAATTATCCAGCTTCCTTCACATATTCACTGGAAGATTTTGAGGTACATAAAGTCTTTTGGTTGGGGCTGGGGTTTAGCTCAGTTGGTAGAGTGCTGCTCCACACTCTCTGAGGACCTGGGTTCCATCCCCAGCACTGCAGAAAATGGGTGAAAGATGTGGCAATCCACTCCTGAAGCAATCCCCCGAAACAGCCATTGAAAACCCTATGATGGTCGCTATGAATTGGACTCAACAGCACCCAACAGCAACAACAACAAAGTCTTTTGGTGTGCTAAGCAATCTTAAATACTCTTCAAATTATCACATGAGTTTCCCTAGAAGATTTAACCCACTTGGTCACATATAACAAATCCTATGTTTAGGATGTGACTTTACATCTGAGCCAATGCCTACAAAGCTGTCCTAGAAAAACTAGCCTGCCACCTCACTAATGAGGTCCCAGCACCACTCGTAGTAAGGAAGGTCATTTCCTGGCAGGCTGAGAAACTTAGAAAGTGGGAGGACCTCTAGAAGAGTCTCCAAGTTAAATCTGGTAGAGTATTTGACTGGGTATCAGAGCTTCAGAGTTGGAGAGGAAATAATAGAGAATTCCAAGTTCAATTTGAAATTGCTACTCATATAGGTGACCAGTACCATATGGCTTAGATTGGCAAAGCAAATCAAGGAAGGATATGTGGTTATTTAATACTCTTACTGGACATCTTAAATAATCAGGCCATAGCTGATGAGAGCAGCCTTTTCTGGAATCCTACATTATCTTTGCCTATGACTTATCATCCCAAAGAGAAATTCTATCCAGAAAAAGTGTCCTATGCTCCCGGGTATATGCCCAAAGGAATCAAAGTCAGCATACAAAAGAGACACCCATGTTTATTGTGACACTATTGACACTATTCACAACAGCTAAGTTATGGAATCATTGTAGGGGGGCATTGAAGCTTGAATGGATAAAGAAAATGTGGTATAAACATAATGGAATTTTATTCCACCTGTAGGGCACTGCCTAGAGAGGCAGTTTGCCCTGGGGCCTATCTAGGCCCCTTGGAGGAATGAGGCTTGTTCCCCAGGCAGTCACCTTTGCCCTACATTCGGGAACTCAGGGTCGTGGAGCTCTCCAAGATGGTGCTGGCATCTATTCCCTTCCCTCAGTCCCCTCGAAACCAATTGGCTGTTTCCAAACCCCAGAACAGCTCCTGATTGTACCATTCTGGAACCACCCCTGATTGGCTACTTTTACAAAACCAAATTTGAATATCCCCTCTGATTGGCTGAAACCTGTATGGGTGGCTGCCTCTGATTGGTCCCCATCTAGCCCCAGAAGAGTATATAAGAGCAGTACACAGAGCAGTCTGGGTCCATTCCACTGACCAGAACAAACAAGGGAGAAATAAAGAGCTGTTAGAGAAGAGCATTCAGAGTCGGCATCTTCCTTGGGAAGAAAAGAAGCAAGGAGCCGCTGTGGACATAAGCCTCTGAGCCTGCCTTTTTCAAGGCTTCTCAGAGCAGCCGTGGGCGTAAGCCTCCTTTCCGGGTGGCACGGCTCCTGGGTGCTCACCTCCCCCTCACCAGACGATGGGTCTTTGGCCTCTGGTTCCTGCTCACGGCTGGAGTGAGTCCACTGGCAGGGCAATGCCCAACATCCACCATAAAGAAGAACAAAATTATGTCATCTGAGGAAAATGAGTAGAATTGGTGGTCATTTTGTAAAAGACTATTTTGGATGAGGAAGGGGACATAATGCTGAAGTGAATATGATCGAAAATATTATATGTTGTTGTTAAGTGCTTTCAAGTTGAATCTGACTCATAGCGACCCTCATAAGGTTTTCAATGGCTGATTGTTTCAGAATTGCTTCAGGAGTGGATTGTCATATCCTTCTCCCATTTTTTGCTATGCTCAGAATTGAGCCTGGATCCTCAGAGAGTGTGGAGCAGCACTCTACCAACTGACCTAAACCCTAACCCAAAACATTATATGTTATTTTGGTTGTTAGATACCCTTGAGCCAGGTCCAACTCACAGTGACCCTATGGAAATGTTGTGATAAAACCCACTATTTTGTGCAATTAATATGTGCTAATAGAAAGAAAAAAGGAAAAGCATCCTACGCTTGAAAATAAGAAGAGGTCATTGGGAATGCACCTTTGATTGATATTTTTGTGTAATCACATTATTTGACGAACACAGCTTCACTTGTAGAAAACTTAGAGCAATACAAATGATTTTTTCTTGACAGTAATGTAAATAATGCTTGACAGATACAAATTTTATCTGGTTTTAAAGCAACTGATTTCCATTTGTAGGAAAGATAGCCCCAAAATTTATCACTTATTGTCTGTAGGTTATAAAACAATTTCACATTTATTAACAAACTCATTTCAAAAGACTTTTAAAATTTAACTACCATATATAGATCTGTTCTTCAGATCCCCAGTTGAATTGGTTTTAATATCTTGACCTTCCCTAATGAGGGCAAAGAAATATCTTTGATCTGATCATTTTATATCCATCTGAAGGTCATGTATGTTAACTATTTGAAAGGTATTCTTTAAAACTTGCACTGAAAATATTCCAGCAGTTTTACAGTGCTCTTCCTTAGTTCAGTCTTCCCCTTCAGTCACATGATTCAGACAGATTAAGCTTCTCAGTGCTCAGCTCTAACTGTAATATTATCTTTGCTCAAAACTCTTCAAAATCTCCCTTCTCTCAACACAAGAAGACTCATGCACGTCAGGTTCGTATCTAAGGTCTCTTACTACCCTACCCACTTTCTTTAGACCTGCTTGTGGTTCCAGGTAGGCAGAATCCCTCTCCTTCCCAGATGTCTCTCACTCTCCCACCTCCTCACAGTTATTCTGAACTATTTCCTCTGTATAGATGGTCTCTGGTTACATCTTCTCCCATGCACCTTGCAAAGCTCTTATCAAATTCCACTTTGCCACCAACAGAAATTCTTTTTTGTTTCTTAGACTCCCCAGATCCTTTATTTGAATATCTGGGATTACACTATTCATTGGTCTTAGAGTCAAAACTAGATTGAAGCTCCCTAAACTCCTTGAAGACAGTACTTAGCCTAGTATTATGCATACATTAACTGTCAAATAAATGTTAAGTAACAAGTAGGTGAATGGATGGATGAGTTAATTAATTAGTAAAACCATTTCCCTAAATGTAATAGTTTGCTTTTCATGTTTAAGAAAGAATGAAAACTGTCTCTCACTCTTATTGAGCTATCCACCTTGAATATTTTCTCGTCATCCTGGTCTTAGCTTAATTTCTTCCAGAAGTAGACTATAAGTCAAGATTTCAAGAACAAATAGATTATTTGAGAGGAGATCAGAGGAAACACGAACAAAGGAGTAAAAATAATTCTAAGATGAAAAAGAACTTAATAAAAGGTATATTACTGGGTTACTTCCCATGGGGCAACTGGCGCTCACAGCCCACTGGAGTGCTTTGAAGGGTATCGCATGAGCCTGCTCAGAGCCAGCCCAGCCAAGAGGTGAGGATGCTGAGGGGTATTTAATCTACTGGTTCCCTGTCTTTGGGTGAGTGCCACTTCTGGGACATTATCTCCTGAAGCAAATAGCTCACTCTGCACACAGGCCAAGTATACTTCCACAGTCTGACAAAGCCCCTCAAGCAGAGAATCAGTGGAGTTCACAGGAAGCAGCTTGGTCTCAAGGGTGCTGAGAGAACTCGGTCAGGGCACCCACAGCTCATGCTACAGTGGGCCGAGAAGCTCCCAGCCAAGCAACTCAATGTATTTCCTGCAGATAAAAATGCAAGCTCTCCTATTCCATGGGCTCTGCGGGTGTCTGAAGCTGATTGTTTTCCTGATCATATTCTAACACCACAGGGTTCCATTAGAGACAGAGATTCAGCATTACAGTTTTGAAATATACTAAAGGGTCTCAGGAGGCTAGAGTCACTAATGTTTGGCTATAAAGGAAACTAGATGTCTTTGATTTTTTATTAAGATTGTAAAGCAGCTCAATTATGAGATTGGGTGGGACTCCTGCTTGCCTTAGTAGCTTTCTTTCTCCACACATTAAATGTGCTTCCTCTGGGCCCTGGTTAGCAACCAGGTTGCAATGCTGGAAAGCAGAGGGAGGGGGAAGGCCAAACACTAGAAATCTGAATCGCTCTTATTAAAAGATATTCTACATGCAAACGAGGAGGGAAAGGACAGAAGCTCTAATTTCCTGAGCAGGAAGTGCTTGAATGCAGACCAGAATGGAACAGTCTTCCAAACCCAATGGGTTGTGAGAAATCTCAGCTGGTGACAAAAATTAATCACACATGTGTTGTAGAGCAAGGCTGGCCCCAGTTCCAGCTGGGTCACTACACTCTGAGAAATGCCAGTGTGCCACCATTTCCCATGGTTTCTCCTCCCCCTTCCCAGCATGTTCCTTATCACACCAGGGCTCTGGTGTTCTCAGAAGCTTGTTTAGATTTGCAGTTGGGGTCAAGAGCAATAGTTTTCCAAACCACTTCAGCCACATGAGAAACACCTGGAAGGCTTATTAAACCAAGGTGGCCCAGTGTCACTCTGGAGTTTCCAATTCAATAAGTCTGGTGTGATTTACAGCAGCAAAAATATTCTAGGTAATGCTGATATTGCTGGGACAAAGAGAATGACTGTTATAAAAAGAGGAGAATATTGTCATTGGGTCTTCAGAGCACCCAGAAGTCTGCCTGGTCTCTACAGAACTGGTGAAAATGCAGTACATCCTCTGAAGGCTATGCATGTCTCCCAGTTCAGTGATCAGTTGAAATTCCAAGAATGCTCCATCTTGGGCCTCTGAAGTTGGAGGTTCCCATCCATCATAAATGATCCCACCCATAATGTTCTACACTCTTGCTTCTCGTCAAAGCTGGGATTACTCCTAAGGCTCTAGAGGCATCCTCTTCATTAAATCTTTCATTTCTAAAAGGCCATGTGATTCTTCTACATGGGAGGAAAAATACTGCATCACTCAAGAACCAAGTCTGGGAGTGATCACAAACCGAGAACAGGTTAATCTAACAGCATTTAGGCCCGGGGTTTTCCACCTCCTGGCTTAATAGCTGTCAAATCTCGCTGTGGTTCTCTGGTCCTTTCAATCAGCCTCATGACTTCAAGGACAAATTTTGGGCCATAATTGGAACAAATTAGCACCCATGAGAATTAGAGCCTCCCTACCAATTCAGTATTCACCATGGATGATTCGGGCATCATGACTTAATTTTCTTATAGGAGGACTGGAAAAGAATGTTCTAGAAAAAGAGTCCTCACCTGTTTTTCAAAAGTACAATTCCTTCATGAGTTCAAAATATCTTATATTCCCCCTTGCCATTATTCTATAATAAGATAACTGGTCCTTAAAAACCCCAACTACCCAGTGCCCACAGCATGGAAGTAAAGCTCAGCAGTTAAACGCCCAATGGGTCATGACCAGGTAAGCCACAGAGATAAGTGAGTAAAAACGATCAAGGAAAGATGGGGTAAGAGTAAGGCAAGCAGGAGTCAGAAAGTAGGAGTTCCTAGGAGCTGGAACAAACTAAAGGTCAAGACAGACATATGAAAGATATGAAAAGCATATGAAAAGCATATGAAAAGCATATGAAAAGCATATGAAAGATAGGTCAAAACCAAGGAGAGGCAGAGCCATCTTGCATCATGCAGTGAGCCTTCTCTGTGGCTGTGACTATAGGAGCATGAGCCTATGCTCAGACATGGTGCAACCTCCATGTTAGAACAACTTAAACCCAGAGTGTCAAGGCCAGACACGCCACAGCCTAATGATGTGGGCTGGGAGAGAGGGGGCTGGGAAACAGCCCAGCAATCAGGAGTCTAGATTCTCAAACCAGATTTCCCTGGCCCAAATTCCAACTCTGCCACTTGCTGGCTTTGCCACACGCATCAGCCCTGTCTTGAGTGACGTGTGCTTGAGTTGGCTTCTCTGGCTCCTGAGAGCTGATGGTACACATCTTTTCCCAACTCCTTGCTCAGTAATATTCTGTTAGTGGCCTGAAATCAGCTGTAGTGGAGGTCTTCATTCTCAGAAAAGTGGGTTTCCTTCACCCTACCCTCTCCCCAACCTCCACCCTTTAGAGCTGATTGTTAAACATCTACCCACACACCATGGTTCATCACTAACATTTATGGGGCTCAGAATAAGAACATAAAGGTAGACTAATATAACACATATCTAAAAATTATAAATCATGCTACCACACAGTCACATAGGGGATTTTATGCTCCTGTCTTGGAAAATATACCTTTATAATGACCTGAAATGCCACATACAGACTTAGAATTCTAACCGCTCCTCCAGGTTTCATACCAGGTGGAAGTGAGGGAAGAGCCAGCCCTCATCTGCCTTCTATTTCCACACTGCCCCCAGTTCTACTCTGTGTCATCTGAGAACTGGTAGCCTGCATAGTCCACTACTCCAGATGCCACAGTCACCCATAGCTGCCCCTTGAACATGCTCTGGTCTAAAGGGGTAGACACATCTCAGGAGGTCCTCTCTCAGGTGGTCAGCCCTACAGAACCTGCCTGCACAGGGTTTGAATATAAAATGGCCCCTGAGATTCATGTTTGAACAGTAGGTACCCAGGCTGTACAATGTTTTGGGAGACTGTGGAAATTTAGGAGGTGGGATCTATCTGGTGGAAGTAGGTGACTGGGGATGGGACTTTGAGGGTTAATCAAGTCCAGTTCTAGTTGAGCTCTGACTGCTCAGGTCCACCATGTTGTGAAGAGGATCTGCCATAGGCCTTGCCATGGTTCCACCATGCCTCTTCAACCACATGGACTGACCTCCTGAAACCTTGAACTGAATATAAATATTTCCTCTCTTAAGTTGTTCTGTTAGCTTTTTTGTTACTGTTACACAAAATCTAACTAACACAGAAAATTGGTGCCAGAGGAGTGGAGTCATGCTGTCCTGAAACACACCATGAGGTTCTTAATCGATTCGAACTTGTTTGCAGGGAGTCTGGAGGACCTTGGAGATACAGATGAGAGAAGCATTAGAAGACCATACACAGAGCTTGATGGTCAGTTCTCACAAGAGTTCAGAAAAACAGGAACACTGATAGAAATGCAGGCAGTAGAGATGGTGTTCACGAGGCTTCAGAGGGGAAGAAGCCCTCTATGGGGAATTGTGCTAGAGGTCATTTGTGTTACATTCTAGCAAAGAGTTTGTCTGCCTTTTGTATATGTCCTGAAGTTTTGAGTAAGGCTGAATTAAAAAGTAATGGGCTAGTTAAGTTGGTAGAGGAAATCTCAAGGCATCATAGCATTGAGGCTATGGTTATTGCCGGCTGTTTTTAGCCAGATTTATAGTGAGAAAAGAAGGAAAAGGCAGAGCAAGAAGATATGAAAAACATGCAGTCTGGCCAGAAAAAGAGCACATTTGAAATCTTGGGCAGGGAGGCTGTGTTTATCACCATTAAAGTAAAGCACCATTGGAACAATAGGAACGCTTTGAGGGCAAATCAGGTACTAGCCAGGACACACCCATTGAAGGCTCTGGGCTATAAAAATGGAAACTATTTTGAAAGACTTTCCTTTGAAAGAGAGTCTCTGAAAAGTGAGTGCCTCTAGGGTGTCCTGCTAACAGAGGTCTACAGAGGGAACTGTTTTCCTGGGTTCAACTATACAGGCACTCGGAGGCCATGCAACCACTGTCTGACAAGGCCCAGTTACTACTCAAGCTGGCAACAAACCTTGGCATCATCCATGTGGTGCTGATTTTGCAGGCATTCAGAGTACAAAGTTATGGGATCTTTGAGGCTTACACCAAGATTATAGAAAATAGCCTGCAAAGACAGGAAATGTGTAGCAAGGTTGGATTCTCTGCAGAAAGCCCTTGAGGAACTGGTATGTGAAGCTTTGAGGGTGGAGCCTAAGCTGCAATGGAGACCCCAGGATATTGGAGATGCAGCAGTGTGGAATGTCGGCCATGGAAAACCATCAGTAATTAAGGGAGCTGGCCCAAAGAGAAGTCATATGGCCTGAAAATGACAAGGCTATAAAGGTGGGGCTGCCAAAGCCTGTGGAGTCAGATGATGCCACTGCATGTGACAGATGCCAGAGAGGGAGCTAAAGGATTTGTTTTTTCTTCTTGGTATTGATTTTGCTTTGGTCTGATCTTCCCTTGCTATCTTCCTGTTCTTCCCTTTTGGCATAGGAATATTTACTCTGTGCCATTGTATGTTGGAAGGATGTAATTTTGTTTTTATTTTGCAAGGGCTCACAGCTAATATTGTCTGGAATCTCAGTAGGGACTTTAGACTTGGACTTTTAAGCAATGCTGGGATTATTGATATTGGGACTTTGGAGACTGTTGCAGTTGGACTAAATGTGTTTTCTATTATGAGATGACCATGAGTCTTCAGAGGCAGAGTATTATGGTTTGACTATAGGATGCCCCCCAAGACTCACATTTGACCACTAGGTCCCCACGTGGTGACACCATTTGGGGAGGTTATGGGACTTCAATAGGTGTGACCTAGCTGGCAGAAGTAAGTTACTGAGGATGGGCCTTTGAAGGTTACTCAGCCCACAACTCTGGCCAGGTTATCTCTGCTCCAGTTGGCCATGATGTGAGGAGACTCCATCATAGGCCTTGCTTCTGCCCCACCAAGCCTCCCTGCCAATACGGACTGAACCCCTGAAACCATGAGCAAAAAATAAATCTTTCCTCCCTTAAGTTGCTCTGTCGCTAAGTTCATTGCAGTGACACCAAAGCTACCACAACCTGGAAACAGTACAGAGATGTTAGGGCAGAAAATCTCAAGGTCCTGGGTAACTGGCTATGGTCTAGAGGGTAGATCCCAGAAGGACAGAGTCTCCAAGTAGGCAAGCAGTTTGGCCTCACTGATCCCTCATCCTATAGGGAAGGAGAGGGCAAGAGGAAGGCCTTGGGGCCTGCTACAGGTCAGGGCCCAGGACTTTTCTTACCTGCATCTATTAATGACCTTGGGCCAACAACTTCAATTTTTAAACCTCTGTTTTTTCTTTTTCTTGTAAAATGAGAATAAAAATTGCACCTAACTCCTAGGATTAGAGTGAGAATTCAACATGTTAATATTTATGCAGCACTTAGTGTTGGCCCATAAATGCTTTACAAGGGTTGTTACATAAATTCAACAAGCCCTGGGTCCTTGAAGAAAACTCTGCCGGGGAGTCTAACATCCTAGACTCTAATCTTTACTCTCGCTCTGTTAACTCAGGGATGAGTTCTTTCTTCTCTGAGAGTCATTTTTCTTACAAGTAAACATGGGAGTTGAGCCAAGTAATCTTTACTCTTTCCCCAATTTTCAATGGCCTGAAGCCATACCGCCGTGGTGTCTGATCCCATCAGATTTTGGATGCTAAACAGGGTTGGACCTGGTTAGTACTTGGATAAGAGACTGCCTGGGAACACCAGGTTCTGTAGGCTTAGAAGGACATGGCAGCCCACACCCAAAATACAATCTGCCACTGAAAACCCTATGAACAGCAGAGAAGCACTGACAATAAGTGTTTTGCTTGTTGTATGTATGAGTTGCTATGAGTCAGACACTGACTTGATAGCACCTAACAATAATGACAAATTTTCAGTGGCTTATTTTTCTCACTAGTAAAAACTCCAAAAAGGGATCTTGTAAGTCACAAAGAAGGGAATGATAAGATGATTTCCAAAGAGCAGAAAATATATCTCTAGGCCTAGCATTTCCAGGTGCATTTGAATTTTAACCACATATAATCAAATGTCCCTGAAATTTCTCCCTCTGTAGGATGTGTGATTACCAGGGTTTCTTCATATTAATTATGAGGGCTTAGCATTTTGGTGAAATTTGCATTTAAAGACTTCCAGGCTGATCTTCCAAGGCCGGGTGGTGGAGGGATCAGCTGCTTGGCACAGCTGTGGACCTGACTGACTATAAGACCCCAGATGGGTGGCAATTCCTCTGGCAGGCTCCTTCCTTGTAACAGCTGTGTTCAAAGATTCTGTGGAAGTTATCTATTGCTGGGTAGCAACCAGCCCAGAGTCCAGGGTACAACCAGTGACTGCCACTTGTTGTCATGATCTTTCACAGGCCTGGAGGCTGACTAGGCTCAGATCAGTGGTTCTTACTCAGAGCCCCTTATGCATTTGTACTCAGATGGTTGTTGGGGCTGGAGTCATCTCAAAGGCCTTTACAACCATATGACCGGTGCCTGGATTGGACTGAGTTGGACCAGTCAGGGCTGCTCAGATATCTCTCTGTGTCCTTATGTGAGCTCTCCACATGGTTCCTCTACTACAGCAGCCTCAGCGTACCCTTACTTGTTCCATAACAGCTCAGAGTACCAGTGGTGCATGTCCCAAAGATAGTCAAGGAAGAAGCTCCCTCACTTTTCATGACTTACACTTGGAAATGAAGTAGCACCATTTTTGGTGCATCATGTTCACAAAAGCAAGTTGCCATGTGCATATTAGTCCATTTTCCATTGCTATAACAAAATACTTGAGGCTGTGTAATTTTTAAATAAAAGTTTATTTAGTTAACGGTACTGTAGATCTAAGAGCATGGTGGCTTCTGCTCAGCTCTGGTGAGGGCTTCATGGCAGATGGTCCCATGATGGGAGCACTTGAGAGAGGGAGAGGTTACACAGCAAGACAGGAAGCCAGAGACCAAGGAGTGCTCAGGCAGGCTCTTTTATAAAAATTCACTCTCAGAAGAATTCACTCCATGAGACCAGCAGAAATCTCTTCCAAAGGTGTTGCCCTTTGACAGAATTACCTCCTACTAGTCCCCACTTCGTAAAAGTTCCTCTACTTCTCACATTACCATCTCAAGGACCAAGATTCCAACATAGTACAAGCCATAGCACTGAGGTTGGCCTCAAAGCAAAGGGAGAGAAATTAGACTCTGCCTCTTAAAGGAAGGTGTGTCATAGACTTGGTAGACATTCTTTACAACCAATGCAGACTCCTCTCTCCTCACAGAGAGTAGGTGGAGTCAGAACCTGAGGAAAGGGACAGGGTCCTCCCTTCCCAAGGATGCTTATGGGGCTTGGGAAAGAGGAGGCCACATTGAAGTCCACAGGGTCAAGTTGGAAGCCACATCTCTCACTGAAGGCCGGAAGAGCCTCAGTCAGATAAGGTTTTGCAGACCTGTTTCTTCAGAGACCAACACAGGACCAAGCACGTCAAAGTGGCCTGTGACAAATCTTCTCTGTGTCCCAAGGAGCCTCCTTTCCCCAGCTCCACAGTGCTCCAGGGAGCCTCTGTTCTCCAGCTCCACAACACATAGATTCCACCCCTACCTTCGAGAAGAGGGATGGACTAAGGGCAATTCCCTGACTCTGAGGAAGATGGCTAGACCAAGGCAGCTTGTGCACCCTAGGCCCACCATCTTCTCCCTACATCTGGATTATGGGGTGATCCATCTGGACAGTCCACCTAGTTAATAATAACCTTACATCAAGATAGGAAGAACATGTTACAAGAACTCCTCCCAGATAGGAGGTGCAATATGGTGGTTGGACTCTACCGCCTGAGGGTATGCCTGAGAAATGCCTGAATTATCTACCACCATGTAGAAAACCACCCCAAACACAGTGGTTAAGAGCATCAACAGTCTGTTGTGTCTCATGATTGGCCAGAGAGCTCCTCTGCTGGTCTCACTAGAACACACTTGTGCAGCTGTCTGCTGGTGGTCTGGGGGACCTCCAGGCCCAAGATGGCTTCCCTTACCCTGGGGAGCCATGATTCTCCTCCACGTGGTCTCTCATGGTCCTTGGGGCTGACTGGTTTCCTGTCATTGGTACAATGCTGGTCTCCCTGCATTGTACCAAGAAGAACACGTAAGGTCTCTTAAGGACTAGTCTCAAAAGCTAACTAACAACAACACTTCTGTGACTTTCTGTTGATCAAAGAAAAGCACAAAGCCAGCCCAGATTCAAGGGATGAGGAAATAGACTCCACTTTTGATGGAAAGAGAGGGAAAGGGGCGCATGGTGTATTGGGAAGGAAAAATTTGTGACCAGTATTACACTCAACCTCAAGGAGCAACAGATTTCTTCTAAGGAAGGTGAGTCTTGGGAATTCAGGACTTAGGTACCAGAGCTGAGCTGTTTGGAAACATTAAGTGTAAGACTAAGCCCTGCCTCAATGTCCTCTTCTCTGACCACACCCCTGCACTAATGCCCCAGCTTTCAGCTGAATGTGTTCCTCATGGCTATTAGAAAAGGTACTAAGTTATTCACTCTACTGGGCACCCACAGCCTGATAGTCCCATACATCTACTTTCCCACACCCCGAAATGTATGGCAAAACTTCTCTGACACCCACTACAGGGAGAATAACCAAGGGGTCCCAGAAGTCCCCATCCACCTGAAAGAACAAATCTACATACAGTGGCCACAACATAGAAACACAGAACTCTCTGACTCACAGCCTTTGTAGCAAGCAGTCCAGGATGCCAAGCTCCAACTGCTGCAGCAGTCATCCCCGAGTGGCCATGACTTGGTCAGTGACTATCAGCTTTCCTCACATTGCAGCCACTTTCAACTCAGAATCAACCAGAGAAAGCCACAGGCACTCCCTACTGCAACCACATAGGATAGTCTGCTCCTGGTGAGCCAACCACCGGCAGCTTCAGATCAATCACCTCTGAAGCCTTCCTTTTGCTCGCTATAAACCTTCCCCACTTCCTACCTGCCTTGGAATCTCTGCCAAATGCAAGTGATGAAGGAAGGCACCCCTGCTGGAACAAACTCTGAATAAATAGCTTCTCTTTATTTTCATTGACACGGTCCTCATTTATTTCTACAAACTCAAGCATTTCCCTGTAAAAAGGACTACAGACGTAAGTCTCATCGAGAGATGGTGGTGGTTTGAACTCACCGGGTAGCAGCGGACCAGGTGAGAGTGGAGAGGTCTGAAAACACTTTGAAAGGAAGTTGTGGGAGTTGTGAATGGTTTGAACGTGAAGTAAGAGACAAGGAGAAGGGCTAGGGGATGACACCAAGTTTTGGGCCTTGTATTAGTCAGCTGTCACATTTGTAGCAGAAAAACCAACCCAAACAAATTTACGTTGGAAGAGGTTTATTGGGAGCTCATGGTTAGAGAACCAGTCCATAATTGATGCAGGGCCAGTGGCAAATGACCTCACAGCATGGAAGACCAGGCATGTGGGTCTGGGGTAAAAACCTCCAAAGGCCCACCCTCCAGGAAGCTACGTCCATCAAAGGCCCACCTCCCAAAGTCCTGCAACCTCCCTGGACAGCACCACCAGGTAGAGACCAGATGATGTGATCTTTAGGGAACAATTTAGGTCCAAACATAACAGGCTCTAAGCAACTGAGTAAATGATGATACCACTTTCTAAGATGGTAAAGACAAGCCCAAGAGTTCAATCTAAAACATTTGGAGATGAGAGTTGAAGATATGTATTTGGGAGTCGCTGAATAGAAGATGGTGCTTAATATTATAATGCCAGGAGAAAGCACCCCCGGAAAATGTCAACTCTTTCATTCCTTAGGTATTGAGTCAGGCAGTATATTGGGCTTTGTGGATTCAACAGGAGAAAACAAGCACTTGTCCATCATTCAGAAGTGTGTGGTCTAAGTTAACAACATTGCAATGTACACTTAAAAATCTGTTAATAGGGTAGATTCTGTGTTGAGTTCTTACTATGAAAACTAATTTTTTAAAAAAAAGAACTGCATGGAAGCCAGGCACAATGGCATACACTTGTAATCCAGTGACTTGGGAGGCAGAGGCAGGAAGATTGCAAGTTTGAGACCAGAGGCAGTCTGCATAATTTAACAAGACCCTGTCTCAAAAAGTGAAAAAAAAAAAAGGGCTGAGGGTGCAGCTCAGTAGTACAGCACTTGCAAGCATGCAATTGCGAGGCCTTAGGTTCAACCCCCAGGACTGAAAAAAAAAAAAAAAAAAAAAAAAAAAGAAGCAGCACATGATCTATTGTGAGAGACAGCTGTTAATAGGTTATTCTTGCATGGAAATAGGGCACAAGTACAAGATATCATAGGCTATGACTTTGTAGGGGACTCTTGAGCTGACACAGAAACGATGGTTTGTTGTTAGCTAGGTGAAGTGAGTCCCCACATGTCTGTCAGCTTATCCTGCTGTGGGGGCTTGTGTGTTCCTGTGATGCTGAAAGATATGCCAGTGGTATCTTAGATACCAGCAGGGCCACCCATCATGGACAGGTTTCAGTTGAGCTTCCAAACTGAGACAGACTAGGGAGAAAGACCTGGCAGCTCACTCCCAAAACAATTAGCCATTAAAAACCCTATAAATAGCAGAGAGGCACTGTCAGACAGAGTGCCAGAAAATGAGCCCCCTAGGCTGGAAGGCATTCAAGAAATGACTGGGGAAGAGTTGCCTCCTCAAAGTCGAATCAACCTTAATGATGGGAATGAAGTAAAGCCCTGGTCCTCCAGTTGCTGATGTGGTATGCCTCAAAATGAGAACAAACACTGTGGCTGCAACAATGGACTCAAAAAGAAAAGCTTGTGTGTTGGGGAGCATTTCCTTCTGTTGTACACAGGGTCACTGTGAGTCAGACCTGACTGGATGGCACCTAACAACAACAACAAAGATGAATTGAGAAGAGAAACTCATTCCAGGCAGAGGGAAGAACATGTGCAAAAGTCCTGTGGAAGGAGAGAATTTGCTGTGAAGGACAGACAAGAGACCCATTTGGTTGTAAGAGGTGGAAAGGTGCCTCAGGAGAAAGGTGGCCAAGGCCCAGACTGTACAGAATTTACCGGTCAGACAAATAGACAGTTTGTTTTCCCTGAGAACGAGGGAAAGTCACTGGAGGATTGTAAGTGTGGAGGGTTCAGAATGTGAATGGGTTGAAACACAGGTTCCCAGAGCCCGCCTTACAAATTGTGGCTTAGGAGCCTGGCTGATACCTAGGTTAACTGCATTTCCAGCAAGCACCCAGCAGCACACTGTCACATGCAGGAAGTCCTTGAACCCTGGGAAAGTTGTCAGAACCAAAATGGAGTCACTTTTACCAAACCCTCCCTGATTACCTAACTAAATAAAATGGGGGTTGGGGGGTGTCCTTGAAGGAGAGGATCTCATGCATTTAACCCTAATGAGAAGCATTATCACAAAAGACTCTTCCAGGTCCACCTTCAACCTTGCACAAAAGCCACCACAACCTTACACAGAAAATACATCTATGGGGACATTGGCCCAGCACCTGTCTATCCAACCTTGGACTGATCCTACACTTGTTAATGATTTGTGTAGCTATTACTGGGGAGACACGGGGAGCACTGGTAGGCAGGTCTAGGGTACAGGCCCAGGAATCTGGCAGCAGATCTTGGTTCTTGTATCTGGCATATAAAAGAATTTATATCTGACATAGAAGATATAGTAGAGAGTATATTGTTGTTGTTAGGTGCTATGGAGTTGCGTCTGACTCAGAGTGATCCTATGTACAACAGAATGAAACACTTCCCAACACTGTGCCGTGTCTAGCACTATGTCAATGCTTTTCTGCTAATCACAGAGTTTTTGATGGCTGATTGTTTTGGGATTGTTTAGAAAGTGGGCTTCCAGGTCCTTCTCCCATTTTTGAAGTGCTGGGGATTGAACCCGGGGCCTCACAGAGCACAGAGCAGCACTCTACCAACTAAGCTAAACCCCAGCCCCAGAACAGAGTATGTTGTTGTTAGGTGCCATCAAGTCGAGTCCGACTCATAGCGACCCTATGTACAGCAGATCAAAACACTCCCCGATTCTGTGCCAGGCACACAATCTTATTTGTGTTTAAGCCCATTGTTGCAGACACTGTGTCAATCCATCTGGTAGAGGGTCTTCCTTTTTTTCTGCTGACCTGCCACTCTCCCAAACATGATGTCTTTCTCCAGGGATTAGTCCCTCCTGACTACATGTCCAAAATATGTAAGATGCAGTCTAGCCATCCTTGCTTCCAAGGAGCACTCTGGTTGCACTTCTTCTAGGACAGATTTGTTGGTTCTTTTGGCAGTCCATGGTATATTCAATAGACGTCTCCAGCACCATAATTCAAAAGCATCAATTCTTCTTCTGTCTCCCTTGTTCAATATCCAGCTTTCACAACCATATGATGCGAATGAAAATACCACGGCATGGGTCAGACGCACCTTTGTCTTCAATGTGACATCTTTGCTTTTCAATACTCTAAAGAGATCTTTTGCCACAGCTTTTCACAGAGTAATGCGTTTTTTGATTTCTTGCTTGCTGCTTCCACAGGTGTTGATTATAGAGCCAAGCAAAGCAAAATCATGGACAACCTCAACTTTTTCTCCATTTGTTGTGAAGTTGCATGCTGACCCAATCATAAGGAATTTTGTTTTGTTGATGTTTAGTCGCAACCCATACTGAAGGCTATGATCTTTGATCTTCATCAGTAAATGTTTTAAATCCTCTTCACTTTCAGCAAGCAGAGTTGTGTCATCTGCATAATGCAGGTTGGTAATGAGTCTTCCTCCAATCCTGATGCTGTGTTCTTCCTCATAAAGTCCAGCTTCTCAGATTATTTCCTCAGCATATAAATTGAAGAGATAGGGTGAAAGTATACAGCCCTGACACACACCTTTCTCAACTTTAAACCAGGCAGTGTTTCCTTGTTCTATTCGAACAACTGCCTCCTGGTTCACATACAGATTTCTCATAAACACAATTAGGTGTTCTGGTATTCCCATTTTTCGAAGTGTTATCCATAATTTATTATGATCCACACAGTCAAATGCCTTTGCATAGTGAATAAAACATAGATAGACATCTTTCTGATATTCTCTGCTTTCAGCTAATATCCACCTGACATCTGTAGTGATGTCCCTGGTTCCCCACCTTCTTCTGAATCCTGCTTGATTTTCCAGTAATTCTCTGTCTATATACTGCTGCAGTTGCTTTTGAATGATCTTTAGTAGAATTTTGCTTGTGTGTGATATTAATGATATAGTCTGATTGTTTGCACATTCAGTTGCATCCCCTTTTTTGGGAATAGGCACAAATATGGATCTCTTCCAGTCATTTGGCCAAGTAGCTGTTTTCCAAATCTGTTGGCATAAACATGTTAGCACCTCCAGTGCTGCATCTGTTTGTTGAAACATCTCTATTGGTATCCCATCAATTTCTGGAGCCTATTTCACCAGTTCTTTCAAGGCAGCTTCCACTTTGTCCTTCAATACCATTGGTTCCTCTTCATATGCAACCTTTTGCAATGGTTGGTAATCTACCAATTCTTTTTTGTATAGCGATTCTGTGTATTCATTCCATAGCCAACAATATTTGGTTCAAACAATTTCTGTAACCCTTCTCATTTTGCCTTTAAAAACTTTCCCTCTGCTGGGGATATAGCTCAAGGGTAGAGCATTTGCCCAGCATGCATTAGGGTCTGGGTTCATTCCCTAGCACCTCAAAAAAAGGAAAAAAGAAAAAATCCCAACCAACCCCCACAAACCCACTTTCCTTTGCCTCAGCCCCTTTGAATGTTCCTAGAATTTATTAAGTCATACTATAGACTTCCACTGCAATGCTTCCAGCAGTTCCCAAATAATCTTATTAGTCTTTGAAGAATTTCACTTCATTTGTTATTTAGGTGGGTGGACAACCCCCACTTAAATAAGCACAGGGACACTCCTAGTCTGCAAAATGTCCCTAAGCATCCAGTGTTACTAAAGAGACAGGGGTTTTGCAGAAATTTGCCTAAGAAAGGGACCGCTGCAGGGTTTTATCAAAGCCAGATGGTGCCTGATCAAAATAGGACAAAATGCAGGGAGAGGAACTGCTACCTTGCAGGGGCGGAAGGACTTTGTCAGCTTGCTAAGCAAGTGTGCACTCCAGAGGCAGACTGGCTTTGCACCGTTTTCCTGTTTGAGGTGGTTAAACTCTGGATTGATTTTCCACAAGCTAGATTTGGTAGAGGACCGCTCTGCAGTCTCTGAGGTCCCGAGTTCTATTCCCAGCACGGCAAAAATGGGAGAAGGACACAGCAATCCACTCCAGAGGCAATCCCGGAACAATCAGCCATTGAAAACCCTATTAGGGTTATGATAAATTGGACAGGACTTGACGGCACCTTAAAACAACAAGCTTTCAAAACTGCAAGTTCATGACTCTCTGCTTAGCCTGGTTGCCCAACAGAAAAGAAGACGTTTGAGAGTACCAGCTCCAAACGTGGAGGAATCCCCGCCCATGTTCCCCTTCCCACTCTCCTGAGGCTGGTGCTGTCTCCCCTTGGAGAAGCCCATGCTGCCCTACTTGCTTCAGGGGCTAATTTGTGGACCACCACCACTGTAGTTCAGCCTAACTCCCCCTTCTCCCTCCCCACCATTATTTGTCGGCATACCCTTGAATTCCTGAACTGAAGAACGGCCAACAATCAGCAATTGTGGGCCTATTTCCTCTCAAATTCGAGGGTTTATTAAGAACAAACATGATCTAAAGGAAGTAAAGACAAAAAAAGATATTTTAATGCTTTTTACTGTTCTCGAGAGAATCTGGGCAGGTGAGGACGGCTGAGCTAGGATCCTGATAACCAGGATGGAGAGAAATCAACCGAGTTGGGAGAGAAATCAACCAAGTTGTGAAAAGGTTTGGAGGTGAAGCAACTACAATGCCACCATTGGTCTTTGGCACAGACTACAAAACAGTTTCTCCATCATTACTCTGAATTTTCAGGGTCAGAGAACAGGCCCTCTTCCATATCCCATTAAAATGCAAATCTCCCAGAGAAAGTTGGAGCCACCTCAATTCTTGCCAAGCCAATTGCTGACCCTGAAGACCAGCAAGTGCCCAGGAATCCCTGGCCCAGAGGCCCACCTGCCTGGCAGGTAAGTGGATGAGGGAAGCCTTCTTCCCTGGCAACAAGGTATGCAGAGAGCAATGACATCAGCAGATGGAGGTGCCAAGGGGCAAGAGCTTCTCCAGCCCAGCCCACCACCCACGCGTAACAAGGTGGCCACGGTGTTGCCGGAGCTCATGGTCTTCTAAGAGGCACCGGGAATGTGGATTTTTTAAAAAATATGAGCATTCTTAATTTGTAAGCATTGGAAGTTAATTCAAACTTTAAAAAATACTTTGGGAGGGAGAAAGAAATAGAAAACAAAAGCAGGTCAAACTTTACAGTCACTTTGGAACTTCTAGCCTAGAATGTTTTAACGTTAACTCATTTAATCCTTCTATGCGTCTTACGAGCTTAAGGATAAGGTTCCCATTCTGCAGAGGACAGAACTGAGGCTCAGAGAGCACACAGAACTTGTGCATGTTGGTCTGAGATTGTGCTGTTATTGGGCAGGGAGATGCCCTCTTTGGGTTTTTGGTCTTGCTGGTGAAAGAATTTAAAAACAGACCCAGAAAGGAACTTTGAGGATAGTTCATTTGGAGTTAGAAAAGAAGGCAGTGTCCTGAGTGCCACAGCAAGTAGGCTTGGAACTTAGGCTGGTGTTGGCCGATGAAAGGTAGAGAAGGTGAGAAAGTTACGCCTTCTGAGTTTCCAAATCAGAAAGTGGGCAGGGTCAACAGTGAAGGTCTGCGAACAACTGTGAACATCTGTGAATGACTGCAACTATGCTTTTAGTGGTCTGAAAGCAGCCAGGTCCAGCAATGAGGCTGCTGGCAACTGAGACCCTCTGTGCTGGGGGTGGGGATTTGGGGATTTAAACTCCCTATCTCATTAAGGCCTGCAGTCGAAGCCCTGTGGCATCCTCAGATCTCGGAAGCTAAGCAGGGTGAGGCCTGGTTAGTACTTGGATGGTAGACTGCCTGGGAACACCTGGGAACACCAGGTGCTGCAGGTTTGGGAGAAGGACCCAGCGACCCACTCCCAAAAATCAATCTGCCATTGAAAACCCTAGGAACAGCAGAGAAGCACTGACAATAGTGTTTTGCCTGTTGTACCTAGGGTCGCTATGAGTTGGACATGGACTTGATGGCACCTAACAACAACAACATCTCATTAAGGGAACACATTCTGTAATTTTTAAAAATCTTGCCTTCAGGTGTGATATGTCACTTTCTTTTTTTTTTTTTTTAAACTTTTTGCCTTAGGTTGGCCTTCTTAGGTGGTAAAACAAGTTTTCCTGTTTAACACAGGAAGAGTCTTGCCTCAATGGAGCACCCCATTTTCTAGCCCAGACCTGGAGGCACCTGATATCTTCATGTGTAAAGAGTGCTACAGGCCACAGACCAGGTCGCTTATGAAGATGGTTACTGGCTATGACCAGGCTATTTGTAAAAGGGTATTGTCTATTAGCAATGGTGCTTTTGCAAAGGACATTATCTACAAGGACAGTTTGACCACCAGATCAAGCCGTTTGCCTCAGACATAGATATTCATGTCTCAAAAGGTGCCGGGCTCCAGATGACTGCTGTTGTTGTTAGGTGCCATCAAGTTGAGTCTGACTCATAGCGAACCTACATACAGTAGAATGAAATACTCCCCGATTCTGTGCCAGGCACACGATCTTATTTATGGTTAAGCCCATTGTTGCAGACACTGTGTCAATCCATCTAGTGGAGGGTTTCCCTTTGTTCATTGACCCGCCACTCTCCCAAACCCTTTATTCCCTTTCTGCCACCTGGAGTCCCACATCAATGGGCCTGAGTTTCTATTCCTACCAAATGAGGAAGGGGTGGTTTCTGAGCCCCCAGAATTTAGGTGCAAAGATCTATACAAATGGAAATTTGTGCACTTTTCCTAGATCTATAGACTTCATTATATTTTCAAAGAGTTTCCTGCCCCAAATATCACCATCCCAGCAGAATAAATGCATTATAGAAGGTAGTCAGAGGTCTAACAAGAAAAGACTCTCAGCTGCTCAGTAGCCAGGAAAATGCAAGAGAAAGAAATGTGCTTGTATTAGAGTTGAAGCCAGGCATGTCTAAGTACACATGTCTGGGACAGTGGACCCATAAATGGCTCATCAAATCAGTTATGCTTCCTTTGGTTGCTCACTCCTCTCTTACTTAGAGACTGGTGGTAATTTTGCAGCTAACCCACACACACATGTGCCCAACAGCATTGCACTTTCTGGGCTCCAACCTTCAAGGAACACTCATAAAACTTAGTTCTTCAGAGGGCATTATTCAAGGTCTAGTCCAGCTGTTTGAAAACATGTTTGAGTCTTTTTAATTTTATAACACTTTGCCCTCCTGTGTACTGCAAAGGAAACAGCAATTATCATGAAATGATATTAATGATATCATAGTCAGATAAGAAATGCAAATGGTGAATGTTTCTATTACTATATGTTGTTGTTGTTGTTGTTGTTATTGTTGTTAGGTGCCCTCAAGTCTTGTGTCCGACTCATAGTGACCCTCATAGGGTTTTCAATGGCAGATTTTTTTTTTTCGGGATTACCTAGGGAGTGGGTTGCCATGTCCTTCTCCCATTTTTGGGGTGCTGAGAATTGAACTCAGGACCTCAGAGACTGCAGAGTGGCGTTCTACCAACTGAGCTAAATCCCAGCCCATTACTATATTGGAAGGTATAATTAAGGCAATAAAATAAAATTTAAAAATTAAATATTACATTTCAACAAAGGAGAAATAGTAATTTGTATTTTAAAATTATATTACTAAAACTTTTGAAAGAGGAAAAAAATGATCCATTCTATCTCAATAATGAAATAAAATTATAGCTCTTGTTTTTAAGCCTCAACAATTTTGTCAAAATTTGCACCCCTGTTAGGCAGGTTAGCTATGTCATTAGCAGTGGAAATGCAAGGAGAAGGGAATTAAGAATGACTCCCATATTCAGCCATGATGGATGATAAAGAATGTGTAAAACAAACACCCTTCCCCCCAGCAGTTATAAAGAGTATTGTTCAATGGATTGATAGTGGCCTAAATTCTTAACCTTTGAAACATCCACCCATGAGTCTATTCTTTTGAAAATTTTAAGAAGTCCACTAAACCATTTTAAAGGAAAAAAAAAAAAAAACCCCTCAGATGTAAAATATTTCTCTCCTTCCCCCAAAACTCAAATTCCACTATGTAAATCACATTTGACTTGAGATCCACGCAATAGCTCTTCTCCACTGCCCATCTTCACTTCTTGAAGGTATTCTATCTTTTGCAATAAACCTTCTCTGTCATTCATCACTTTTACTTCTGTGTCGGGTCTAAATTCTTTTAAATGCCGAAAACAAAGACCGAAGTTTTCTTGCCAGCTTCCCAGACCCTTGGTCCCTGGTAACATTCACATTAAATGTTGTTGTTGTTAGGTGCCATCGAGTCGATATCCGACTCATAGCAACCCTCTGTACAACAGGGGAAACACTATTGTCAGTGCTTCTTTGCTGTTCATAGGGTTTTCAATGGCAGATTGATTTTTGGGAGGGGGTTGTCAGGTCCTTCTCCCAAGCCTACATCACCTGGTGTTCCAGGTGGTCTCCTATCCAGGTACTAACCAGGCCCGACCCTGCTTAGCTTCTGAGATCTGACGGGATTGGATGCCACAGGGCTATGGCTGCAGGCTTCACATTAAATAGAATAGCCAAATTTGCCCTCTGGTCTTCACTCAGAGTTCATTAAAAAACCATTTGTCTGAATTTGAACTTTGAAAAGTTTCTTTCACCTGAAGCAACAGATAAATCATTAAGCAAAGTCACGAACATAAAGAAGACAAAGTTCACAGAGATTCACAGAAATTGGATTTCACAGTAAATCCCAGAAATTGCTCCATTGTGTTGCAATGTGTGTTGATAATTCTCTGTTTCCTCAGGAGTGATCTCAGTGATTCTCAAATGTCTCTGCCATTGAAACATTTCCACTGACATACCTTGGCCAGAAAATCCATCATAAATTTCTATTACATTTGGTGAAATTTCCAAAGGTTTTCTTCTTCTGTGAAAATTAGAGATAGCGAACCCTGTCATGATCTGATTTAGAAAATGTTTCTTTGTGAAAACGATCAAGTGTCCAAACACTGCCCTCTTGGTTTCTTCTGGCAGTGTGAGACCAGTGCCTTTGATCCTTTCTCCCGATGCTCTTCAGGATTGCACACATTAATCATGAAATTGTTTAGTTCCTTGCTTTTTATGTGCCTGTATTGTGCCTGGCCTTCTCCATGATGTCTGGGTACCAACCTTCCAGGGGCAATTGTAAACTCCAGTGTCTCACAGTACACCAAGACTGTAACAGGCTGTGACTTATACACTGCCTTTGCTAAAAAGCACTGACTCCTCACTTGGACCCAAAGTGTCCTGTTCCAGACCCCAAGAGGCACCTGAAGGTCTCCAGTCCTTGTCCTAAACCTGCAGCCACCTTGGATTCAGGGACCACTGACAGAAAAACATCTTTTTGACAATGGACTGAAGCTACCCCTCAAGCAGTGAGGGTGATAGCAAGTTCTCGGAACCATCCTACAGAATCCACACTGGGCTCATGGCCACCCAGACCACACCCGGACCAGAAGTGCTTCCTTACGCATATCTCAGATGTAAACTATTTCTCTCCTTCCCCAAAGCCTCAAATTCTGCTTGACTTGAGACCTACGCAATAGCTCTTCTCGATTGTCCATCTTCAATTCTTGAAGGTGTACTATCTTTTACAATAAACCTTGTCTATCATTCCTGGGGGTCCTGCCCCCAGTTCTTCCACTGCATAAATCTAAAGTTGATGTCAGTTCACCAAAGACAGAGTGGGGGCTGCTGAACCTCTTTATCTGTTCCTCTTCCCATTGGGCATATTGATGAAATCTCCCTTCTCTGCTTTCACTGTTACTCATCTCTAATTGGTGTCTTGGACACAGGTGTTTTGTTGGGACTCCTGGAGCCGGGGCTTTGCACTGAAACTCCAGTAACAAGGCCAATTTCAACTGTTTGGAAATATTTTTGTCTTTTAATCTCAGAGAAGAAAAATAACCTCCCACGACCTCGGTTTTCCTTACCCCCTCCCCCATTTTAAGCACAGAAATGTGTCAAACCATGTGGGCTGGAGACACCCTGTGCACTTAAGGGAGCAAGAACTATTCAGTACTGTTAGGAATTCATTCCTGAAACAAGCACATGGCCCTGAGCTCCCCTGTGTTTGAGGCAGTTGCATAACCAGGATTTGAAGCTCTACATATATATTATTAAAACTCAACAGGAACCACAGAAATCGCTTAGAATGTTGCCCAAAATTATTTTTGAGGGGAAGCTAGGTATAGGGGCACACGCCTGCAATTCCAATACTTTGTAGGCTGAAGCCGTAGGATCATGAATTTGAGGCCAGTTTGGGCTACATAATGAGACTTGTCTCCAAAATTTTTTTCTTTTCTTTTTCCTTTTTCTCTTTTCTTTTCTTTCCTTTTTTCTTTCTTTCTTTCTTTCTTTCTTTCTTGCTTGCTTGCTTGCTTGCTTTTTGCGAGGAAATAATGTTATCACTAAAATTGTTTAAAATAGCCAATGTGTAATGATAATAAAAAGCAAAAATCAGTTTAATTATTGTTTTCACATTCTCTATATATGAAGAGACCTCTTATTGCTTATTCTTTGGGCAGCTGCTCTCATCATCCTGACTTTGATAAGCCACTGTTGAGATGTACTACTTTTCAACAACAATTCTGGAAAACATTCAAGGCTGTGATAGCATCCAGTGCTGGCCAGGACTTGGGATGTCTGGGGCAGGGGCCATCAGAAGGTGAAGGGAGAAGGCAGAAACACTCTTGCATTTCCAGGGAACATGGGAATCCTAGCCTTTGGGATAGAATTTGGCAATAGCTATTAAAATTAAATGTAAACATTCCTTGCAATCCAGGGATCCTACACTTGGGAATCAGTTCTGGAGACATATAAGTCCTAGTTCATAGGACCAATGGGCAGTAGTACATATTGGCATTGCTTGTGGCAGGAAGAAAAATGGAAGGAGGCATATGGGTAAGAGAGCATTGGAAATATTGTCATATATCAGAACCACAGAATCCCTCACAGCCACCAACACATTAGACTTGTACGGTTGACTTAGAAGACTTCCACATGTTCTATCAAGTGAGAAAACAAGAAGGCTAAAGGGTGGGTTAATAAGCCTCAACACGTGTGACTATGTAACTTTAAATGATTGTAAGAACCTAGAGAAAGACTGAGTAGGAGTCTAATATACCTGATTTATCATAGAGAGGAGAAGGGGAAGGGCCAAGGTAAGAAAAAATAAATGGTAGATAAAAGAAAACAAAGAGTTCCAAGATAAAATGCAGCCTGTAAAGTAATATTCCATTTCTATAAGGGTAAATATTTGTGTTTGTACCTAGCCACACAGTTATGAACAAAAGGCCACGAGACCACATAATACTGTCTATTAGATCATTCCACAATGATAGCAATGATCAACATCTGTACTATCTAAAAGAGTAGCCATGAGGTACAAGTGGCTACTGAGCACTTGAAATATGGTTAGAGTGACCAAAGAGGTGAATTTTTAATTTAATTTTAATGAATTTAAACCAGCATAGCTGTAGACAGTGACTTTTTTTTTTTATTAGCGATGGACTTGCAGGTTACTGGAATTTTCTTTATTGTACTAATTTATGTGTTTGAATGTTTCTACTATTATTAATTATGTAATCATGAGAAAATTAGGGAGAAGCCATTTAAAAACAGTTCCAAGCCACGCCTGGTGGCATACCCCTGTAATCCTAGCACAAAGGAAGCTGAGATAGGAGGACTGCAAGTTCAAAGCCAGCCTGGGCTACACAGTGAAACTTTGTCCCATGGAATGATGGGTGGACAAGTGAATAGAGCAATGGTTAGAAACATGATGGAGCAAGTGAAATAAAACCATTAGTGGTAGAATCTAGGAGGTGGGTATATGAATATTTGCTATAGAATGATTTCAACTTTTTTTCTATGCTTGAAATTTTTGTAAGGCAATATTAGATAAAACATCTGTAAAATAATGTTAAGCGGGCAATTCATAAAATTATTTACTCTATTCAATGTTGAGAAACTCTTGTGTATTTATAGTTGCTAAAGGATTCTAGAACAGGAGAGGGTCTAAGAGACCTATTTCAGTTGATCTGATAGGCACAGAGAGATAAGTGACTTGGCCCCAAACTAAAGCATGGATACCAAATGCATTTTAGAATCTTAGAGTTTTATTTCTATCTAATAATATATTTCTACAAATTATCATCTTTGAGAGCTACCCAGTCAATTAGTTCAAACACTACTTTTTAAAGTTAGTAGACACTGGGGTTTTGAAAAAGAATGAAACAGTACTTTATTTTAAGCAGCTTAATTAAAATCTTCAGTTACTCATCTATTTATTCCCTTATTCTAAAGTGTTTTTGCAATGCCCAACTGCTTTAGCAGAACATAGAGAAATACAACTATTAATTACTATTATCATAACCACTTCACAATGCAGTAAGTATTCAGACTATTACCTGTACTTCCTGGGAGCAAAAGGTTCACACCAGCGTTCCCCAAAGATAAGCAACCAGCAACAGCAGAGTAAAATATTCCTATGAATCATCAAGAGCTATTATTAA
This sequence comes from Pedetes capensis, assembly GCA_007922755.1. Classification (NCBI taxonomy): domain Eukaryota; kingdom Metazoa; phylum Chordata; class Mammalia; order Rodentia; family Pedetidae; genus Pedetes; species Pedetes capensis. Next base: position 68,492 of record VMDO01006938.1, on the reverse strand, counting down.
ATGCTTTCCATGAGTCATTACTTAAAAGAAGATTTAGTTTAGGCTTAATTTGAGGAGAAAATAAAGGACTTACTTTAATAATGTTTTTTCTCCTTTAAAAAGTACAGGGTCTGCCAGGCAGAGTTACATATACCTGTGAATCCCAGTGACTTGGGAGGTGGAGGCAAGAGGATGCAAATTGGAGGCCAGAGCCAGCCTGGATAACTTAGAAAGGCCCTGTTTCAAAATGAAAACTGGAAAAAAAAAAAAAAAAAGAGAGAAAAGAAAAGAAAAGAAAATCCAGGCACAGTGTGTAATCCCAGCAATTCGGGAGGCAGAGGCAGGGGGACAGCAAGTTTATGGCCAGACATGGTGTGTGCAATTTAGTGAGACTCTGACTCAAAATAAAAAAATTAAAAGTGGGCTGGGGTGCAGCCCAGTGATATAGTACTGCAAAAGTATGCATGAGACCCTGGGTTCAACCTCCTAGTACCCCTCCACCCCCCCAAAAAAATACTGGTTCTGGACCATGGCTCTTTGCACAATCCACCTCATCAATCCTCTCCAGAGAGAAGTAGAGGCTGAGGTGCACTGATCTCTGTAAATGAGAAGTGTCTGTATGGAATGCGTTCAGAGCCAAGAATGGTGGAAGCTGCCTGTAATCCTGGCACTTGGGAGGTGGGCGCAGGAGGATGTGAATTCAACGTCAGCCTGGGCTACACAGTGAGACCTCAAAGAGAAAGAAAGAAAGAAAAAAGAAAGAAAAAAGAGGGAAAGAAAGAAGGAAAGAAACAGAAAGAAAAGAAAAGAAAGAGAAATAAAGAAAAGGAAAGAAAGAAAGAAAGAAAGAAAGAGAAAGGAAGAAAAAAGAGGGAAAGAAAGAGAAAGAAAAGAAGGAAAGAAGGAAGGATGGAAAGAAGGAAGGATGGAAGGAAGGAAGGAAGGGAGGAAGGAAGGAAGGAAGGAAAGTTAGTTCAGGCATCTTCCTGTCTATTTCTGTCAAGGTGGTATACTAGTCTCTCTCCCTCAAAATCAATCCTTTAAAAACTGAAGAAGCAGATGCAAGCCTGGATTTAAGAAAATTATCAGTTACAGCCCAAATTGTAAGAACCCCATGGGGAGACAAAGGCTGTCCACATCTGGAGATGAGGGCTGCAGCCAGGGGCAGTCAGTGGCAAGTCAGGATAGGACCGAGGGTGGATTGTGGGCCTCTAAACTCTACTATTCCGTCCCTCTCCACCTGGGCTTGAATTATTCATTCATTGCTTTGCCATTGGCACAGGCAGCACCTGCAGAGGCGCCCAGTGTGGTGGGATCTGAAAGCACTGCACAGGCCTGGCAGGGTGAGGGTTCATGAGAACAGGGTCAGCAGCTGATATTTAATATCTGTTCATTCACTTCTTCCCAAACTCCACCGATGGCAAAAATTTAATCCAGGAGATTGTTGCCCACAGGAGTTGAGGAGAGAATAGAACCCAAAAGAGGAGTCCATGGAATTCTCTGGTATCTAGAGCATCCAGCTCTGGGCTTATCCCTTTCTCTGCCCTTAAACCCACCTGGAGGGGTTCAACTCTTCTACAAACACAATAGTAGACTGGGTAGTTGAAAACAGGAACATAATTGTCCACTAAAGACCACAACATGAGACAAATGTTGATTGGAAATTGTGAAGCAAGAGCTTAAGATAAACAAAATAAACATAACTCAAAGAGATAAGGCATTAGCATTATAAAGCAGGAAATGAAAGGCATAAATACTAACATTAAAAACTAAAAATTTAATTATCATAAAAAGAAGTAGGTGGTATGAATAACTGTTGTTGTTGTTGTTGTTAGGTGCCCTGGAGTCAAGTCTGATTCATAGCGACCCTATGTACAACAGAACAAAACACTCCCCTACACTGTGCCATGCACACAATCATTTTAATGTATCAGCCCACTGTTGCAGCCACTGTGCCAATCTATCTAGCAGAGGGTCTTCCTTGTTTCCATTGACCTGCCACCCTCCCAAACATGAAGTATTTCTCCAAAGATGAGTCCCTCCTGACAACATGTCTAAAATATGTAAGACCCAATCTAGCCATCTTTGCTTCCAAGGAGCACTCTGGTTGCACTTCCTCTGGGACAGATCTGTTGGTTCTTTTGGCAGTCCATGGTATGTTCAATATTCATCTCCAGCACCATAATTCAAAATAACCAATTTTTATCCTGTCTCTTATTCACTGTCCAGTTTTCACAAGCATATGATGCAACTGAAAATACCATGGCATGAATCAGGCACACCTTCGTCTTCAATGCGGCATATTTACTTTTCAATAATTTAAAGAAGTCTTTTGCAATAGCTTTTCTCAATGCAATGCATCTTTTGATTTCTTGACTGTTGCTTCTGTTTCTGTGGATGTTGATTGGAGAACTAAGTAAAGCCAAATCTTGTAAAACCTCAATCTTTTCTCCATTTATTATGAATTTGCTTACTGATCCAGTTGTGAGGACTTTTATTTTCTTCATATTGAGGCACAAACCATATTGAGAGCTATGTTCTTTGATCTTCATCAATAAATGTTTCAAATCACCCTCACTTTCATCAAGCAGAGTTGTGTCATCTGCATAACACAGGTTGTTAATGAGTCTTCCTCCAATTGTAGTGTTGCATTCTTCTTTATAAAATCCAGCTTCTTGGATTATTTGCTCAGCATAGAGATGGTAGAGGTACGGTGGAAGGATACAGCCCTGATCAACACCTTTCCTGATTTTAAATCAAGCAGTGTTCCTTTGTTGCCAGTTCAAATGACTGCCTCCTGGTCCATGTACAGATTCCTCCTGAGTACAATTAAGTGTTCTTGTATTGCCATTATTGCCATTATTCACAATATTTCCATAATTTGTTGTGATCCACACAGTCAAATGCCTCTGCATAGTCAATAAAACATAGATAGACATATTTCTAGTGTTCTCTGCTTTTGGCCAATATCCATCTGACATCAGCTATGATGTCCCTGGGGCCACACCTTGTTCTGAATCCAGCTTGATTTTCTGGCAGTTTCCTATCAATATAGTGCTACAGTCACTTTTGAATGATCTTTAGCAAAAAATTTACTTGCATAAGATATTAATGATATCATTTGACAATTTCCACATTCATTTGGATCTCCTTTCTTGGGTATAGGCACAAATATGGATCTCTTCCAGTCAACTGACCAGGTAGCTGTTTTCCAAATCTCTTGGCATAAACAAGTGAGCACCTCCAGTGCTGCATCTATTTGTTGAAATATCTCATTTGGTATTCCATTAATTCTTGGAGCCTTGTGTTTTGCCAGTGCCTTCAAGGCAGCTTCTACTTCTTCCTTTTGTACCATTGGTTCCTGATCATATGCAACTTCTTGAAATGGCTGATCATTTACCAATTCTTTCTGGTATAGTGACTTAGTGTATTCCTTCTATCTTCTTTTGATGTTTCTTGCATCGTTTAATATTTTCTCTGCAGAACCCTTAACTATTGCCACTCAAGTGTTGAATTTTTTCTTCAGTTCATTAAGTTTGGGAAAAACACAGCATGTTCTTCCCTTTTGGTTTTCTAGCTCCAGCTCTTTGCACATGTCATAATTGATTTTGTCTTAAACTGCTCATTGAAATATCTTCTGTTTAGTTCTTTAACTTTGTCATATCTTCCTTTAGCTGCTCAGTGTTCAAAGGCAAGTTTACGGGATGGGTTTAATTGAAAAAAATATACTTGTAAACTAGGAAGAACCAATTGAGAAATTCTTCCAGAAGGTTAACAGGAAGGAAAGAACAGAGAGAGAATATAAAGGAAAAATGTGAAGGTATAGAGGATAGAAATGGGAGGTACTAACATTGAAAGGAGAAAAAATTTGAAGAAACAATGAAAACAAATTTCCTAGAATTAATGAAAGGTGAAAGATCAAGTTAGAAAGTCTCATACCATCCCAAAAAACAGAGATAATGAAAAATCTATACCTAAATTCATTATGGTAAAATTTAATATTTTCAAGATAAAAGAGAAAGTCTAAATGCTTTCAGGGGTTAAAGAGAAAACCCACAAGGGAACAAGAATCAATAGGAAATCAGACTTCTCAATAGTAATACTGGATTCAAAAGTATTACTAAGTGGGGTGCTGTGGTGCATGCCTGTAATCTCAGTGACTTGGGATGCTGAAGCAGGAGGACCATGAGTTCAAGGCCAGAGGCAGCAACTTAGTGAAACCACGTCTTAAAATAAAAAATAAAAAGGGGACTGGGGGTGCAGCTCAGTGTGGTGGAGTACTTGACTAGCATGTGTGAGGTCCTAGGTTCAACCAACTCAAGTACTGGAAAAAAAAAAAAAGGAAAGAAAGCAGAAGGAAAGAAAGAAAAAAGCTTTAGTTACTAGAGAAAAGAACTTTGAACCTACGTTTTTATACCTCACTAAAATGTCTTTTAAATGTAAGGATATAATAAGAATATTCTCAGGGATACAGAGGTTCAGAAGATTTACCACTCAAAGAAGAGTTATTAAAATAAGAAAGGAAATATATACAAGAGGATGTTGCACAAAATAAAGGAAATAGGAGTAAATCAAATGTGCTAGTAAAGTTTATTGTCTAAAAAAACCAAGAAGCAATAAAACCTCTTAAAAATTAAAGGAAATACATAACTAAAAATTTAGAATATCAACATGGTAGGTGAGGAGAGATAAAAAGAAAAAAGCTTGCTAATGTTAATATGATAGATGATAGACTGATATAGATCACAGATAGATAAGGGAACTATATATTAGGAGTGTCAAAAAATGTGCACACATTTTAAGAAATGTAATCTATATAATACTTTTTGAAGCTTTTTGAAGGAATTGAATTCCACAGCAATGTGTAGTATGACCTCTTGTAATTGCAGAAGTCAAATCATCTTTTTATTGGTATATTTTGAGTATTACAATTTTAATACAGTTAATGTTCATACTTTTCTGGCATCCTCTGTATATATATTATAGATAATATATGTTGCTGTTGTTAGGTACCTTAAAGTCGAGTCTGACTCATAGCAACCCTCATAGGGTTTTCAATGGCTGACTATTTCGGAATTGCTTCGGGAGTGGATTGTCACATCCTCCTCCCATATAATATATAATACACAATATATATAGTTGCCTTTACACCTATAAAGGCATATGCATGTGAATATGGCCTTAAGTTAAGATGTACCTATAAAAATAAAATAAAAATATATAATATTTAAACCAGCAGAAGAATATTGATCTATTCAGACATATACAAGCAAGAAAAGGAGATAAGAAGAAAATACAGTAAATTGTGAGAAAACACAAAATAAAATTATTTATATTAACTACCTCATATACAGTAGACATTAAATTCTCTGTTCATACGTGAGCACAGATGTTATATTTGCACACACACACACAATACACATTATCTCAGGGGATTCTAAAGTGACAGTGCTTATAACATTCTTCCAGATCCCCATGAGGAAGAAATATGGTGTTTTGTCAGCTGTAAAATGGTTAGTAGTATATTTGTTTTAAGGATGACAATTGACGGAAAAATGTGTTGGCCAAGTGTGGCCTATGAAATAAGTTCACAAGGCTGCACCAGCCCATTAATTTGAGTCCTGACCATATTACTAATTTTATAGTCACTTAAGTAGATAAAGGTTTCAAAATAACCTTTGCAAATGGCCAAATTTATGATTTTTTAAATTGACCACCTGAGATATTGATGGTGAGGCTCGAATATTCATCTTTAAGGTAGAGCAGAACAGTTATGCTGGAAAGAGTAGAGGCCACTTGACTCTTTTACCTCTGCCCTCGCATTGTAAGTAGCAAGAACTGTGATCATGAGATTAGCTATGTTATCTAACTACCATGGTATTAAGTGACAAAGCCCATTTCTGATTTCACTTATTAAACATGGTTGGAAATGGGAGACTGCCAAAGAGAACAAGGGTTTTACATAAATACTTTAATTTTTGGGAATGGTTTGAAATCAGGCAGGATGATATACTCTTAATTTTATGCCTTAATAAACAAAAAAATAACTGTGAGCCTAACTCAGAGATAATCTGCTTTTCAGGGCACCCTCATTGCCCATTTGAGCATTATAGTTTTCTTCTCTTCATCATTGACTAACAGTCATGAAATCTGAACAGAATTGACCCCTCACTTAACCCTATTCCTTTGGCACTGTGACTGATTTAGGCCACTCAGACCTGAGTCAATCAACTATCAGCCTTTCTCTGACCACAGGGCCTGGTCCAGGGATAGCCAGATCATTGCAAAGCAAAGGACTCTCCCTTGGACAAAAATACATCTTGAGATGGAACCCTCTATACATATTAGACTCTAGTGAGAGAAGAACTAAATCACTGAGCTCTGGATAAAGTAATCCTGAAATCCATATACCTATCAGATTTCTAGGTATATGAACTAAAAAAGTTTAAGTTAGATCTTCTGTTACTTATTTTGCTAATTTCATAAATAGTACAAGTCCACCAGCAAATAGAAATATATTTGCAATTTCAAAATGATATTTGACTTCTGACATTTTGTTTCAGGAGTGGACTGCCAGGTCTTTCTCCCTAGTCTGTCTTAGTCTGGAAGCCAGCTGAAACCTGTCCACCATGGGTGACCCTGCTGGTATCTGAGATATTGGTGGCATAGCTCTGAGCACCACAGCAACGTGCAAGCCCCCAGAGCATGACAAGCCCATTGTCAAAGATCATCTGTTCCCACTTTTTCTAACATGGGTAATACAATTACTCCATAGACAGTCTCCTATTGTTTTTAGGTGCTGTTGAGTTGGGTTAGACGCATGTTGTTGTTGTTGTTAGGTGCCATGGAGTCATGTCCAAACCATAGCGACTCTCATAAGGTTTTCAATGGCTGATTGTTTCCAGATTGCCTTGGAGTGGATTGCCATGTCCTTCTTCCATTTTCATGGTGCTGGGATTTGAACCTGAGACCTCAGAGACTGCAGAGCATCACTCTACCAACTGAGCTAAATCCCAGCCTGGTTCGACTCATAGGGACCCTATATACTTATTCATAGGGTTTTCAGTTGTTGACTGTTTCAGGATTGCTGTAGGAGTGGGCTGCCATGTCCTCTCATTGCACCTCAACATCAAGAAAACAAAAATCCTTACATCTGTGTCAGTATGCAACTTCATGATAAATGGAGAGAAGATTGAGGTTGTCCAGGATTTTGCTTTACTTGGTTCTACAATCAACACCCATGGAAGCAGCAGTCAAGAAATCAAAAGTTTTGATTGCATGGGGAAAAGCTGTTGCAAAAGACCTCTTTGAAGTGCTGAAAAGTAAAGATGTCACATTGAAGACAAAGGTGTACCTGACTCACATCATGGTATTTTCAGTTAAATCATATGCTTGTTAAAACTGGACAATGAATAAGTGAGACAGGAGAAGAATTGATGATTTTGAATTATGGAGCTGGAAACAAATATTGAATATACCACAGATTGCCAAAAGAACCAAGAGATCTGTCCTAGAAGAAGTGCCACCAAAGTGTTCCTTGGAAGCAACATGGCTAGACTGTGTCTTCCATATTTTAGACATGTCAGTAGGGACCAATCTCTGGAGAAGGACATCATGTTTGTGAGAGTAGTGGGTTAACAACGAAAAGTAAAAGGAAGGTCTTCAACTAGATGGATTGACCCAGTGGCCACAACAATGGGCTTAAACATTAAAAAGATTGTGCACATGCAGCGTTGAGGAGTGTTTCATTCTGTTGTACATAGGGTTGCTATGAGTCAGAACCAACTTGATGGCACCTAACAACAACATAAGTAATTTATATCTTAGTACATGGGGGTAAACTGCTTAAAAGGTTTTAATCCTCACCTGTCTCTGTATCCATTCACACCCATTACCATATGACTTTTAGTTCCTCCTACCAGGAGGCAGAGTATACACTGCCCCACTTTGGCTTCACCATGTGACTTGCTCTGGTCAATGGAACGCCAGGACGAGTGATGTGACCAAAGACCTGAGAAGCCCTTGTGGCGTGGTACCTTTTGCCTCTGCTGTAACTAAAAGAGAGACATCTTGATTTAGTCTGCTGCTGTCAGTGGGAGGAGAAACGCACAGAGCAGAGTTCATTCCCACCTGCCAAGTCAGAGCTGCTAACTCCAGGGCGCTGCAGGGTTGCAGACCTGTGAGCTACCTATGGGATTATGCTGTACACTGCTGAGATCGGTGGCTGTTACATAACATTACTGTCCCAGTTTTCAATTAATTGAGTGCTGATGAGTTACTACTTAGTGTCAGGGAGTGTTTCATTCTCTTGTACATAGAGTCACTATGAGTTGAACCTGAATCAACAGCACCTAACAACACCTGCCAAGTTCTGAGCGTTTTTTCTCCATTTTAGCAATGTCCCCTCTCTCTCTCCCTCTTCTTGTCCTTCTCTTTCTGTCTCCAGTTTTTAATTCTTGAAACTTTGGTTCCCCCCAGTTTAAGGAGTACACATCCCCATCTTTCTTCATGAATTGATATAAATGACTGACACTAGCCTAATATCTATATATCCCATACATAGCTTCAAGGGAAATATGGTGTGCCTGAGGTTTTTGGCAGGCTGGGGTTTAGCTCAGTTGGTAGAGCGCCACTCTGCAGTCTCTGAGGTCCTGGGTTCAATTCCAAACACCACAAAAGTGGGAGAAGGACCTGGCAATCCACTCCCAAGGCAATCCCAAAACAGTAAACCATGGAAAACCCTATGAGGGTCGCTATGAGTCAGACATGACTCAATGGCACCTAACAGCAACAACAACAAGGTTTTTGGCATGGTTTGTCCTATAATTAGCTATAATATAAAAACTTACAGGCCTCACCCATCCCCTCAACCATCATGGTAGCAGATCTATAGTAACAATTTACTAATTTCATTCCCTTAAAAGTGACACCATGAAATCGAAGCAATATAACCCTCTGAACTCCCCCATGTTATCTTTAAAAGCTCCATGTAGCAAATACATAAAGAGATTTACTCTGCTACTGGGCACTATTGAAAATAAATCATGGATGCTTTGTTTTTGTTAAAGGTCATAAAGGCCTTCACATTAAGATGAATGACAGGATCTCAAGTGTCAGCCAATAGGTGGATGAGGATGGGAGATGCATCTTGAGTGACCACTAGGACTTTACCACATCATAGTCAAGGAGACTGCTCTCGAGTTTGAACCTCAGTGGGTACCATGGGTCATCTCATCTGTGCTGTGCCCATCATTAAATGATTAGGAAAAGTAACAGTGACAAGCTGCCAGGACACTCGAGGCAGACTTTTGAGTTTTCCTTCATGTGGCTCCTATGGATTAAGAATTAATAAGTGGTTAGACAGGATGGGGTCCAAGGGGGCGTTTCTGTGCATTATCAAGAAGACAAAGAGGAGCCTCTATGACAACGTCTCCAATTCCTTCATGCCTGGTGCAGATTAATTTTTAGAACAAATATTTGTTGAGCGCATCCTCTATGCTAGGCTCTGTGCTAAATGTGGACCAAACACAGCACTGGGGAGATGCTCACAGACCATGAGGGGAGGACCCAACATGGTTAGGGAAGGGGGCCAAGGTCACAGGACCACTGTGCTTATAAGAGAGACTCAAATCCTAGCTCAATGCTTTTTGCCACAGTATGGGGAAAAGAATTGACATGAGGTAATACTCAGAATGAACCTTTAGGTGAGGCTTGGGTGGCCTCCATAGGAGTGAAGACTTTTCCTGCAGCAGGCCTTCCAAAAGCATTGACTGAGTGCCTACTGTGTCTACTGAACGAGCAACACAACAGGTCCTGGAGACATAACGCTGTGTTCCAGATGCAATGCATTCTATTGCAGAACACGCTCTGGGGAGGGGCCGAAAGCTGCCTGGAGGGTGGTGGGTTTTTCAAGGATGAGTGGGCAGCAGCGGGGCTTGGTACAGGTGGGACTTTCCAGGAACCGACCACAGGGGAGCTGAGCTTAGTGTCATCAATATCTTACCAAAGAGAGGGCTGACCTGGTCTCAGCAGCGCCTGGGAACAAAGCCCAGGACCGACAGAGGTCACCTGTCCAGTTTTAGACATTCAATTTCTATGTCCCAAAGAGTTGAAAGCACCTGACAGAACCCAGTCCTAGTCTGGGGAAGAGGTTGTGAAGTCAGTATTTGAACGGACCTTGAAGTTCAAAGTATGAGAGCCTCTATGAATATGTTTCAGGTGGCTAAATTACTCTGCACAAAGCATTTCTGTCCACTGTTGCAGGAAGCGTGAGGTGCCACACTCTGCCAAGGCAGGTTGGGTGCCAGGGAGCCCAAGATGCTCTGATGGATTCTCCTTGCGGTGGGTTCTGTGGCCTGAACTCTATGAAAGATGGCCTTTTCTCCTGTGCCCTCCCTTCCTCCACCCCCCGTAGTGACCGTGGTTTATATAGACTGTTCCACCACCCAGCGCCTTTCACTTTGGCTGAAATTCTGGTGTCAACTGAAATGTCATCCCTGTGCATTCCTTTCTGCCTCCTGTTCCCCTGTGGGTTTGGGGTACAGGATTTAAATATTTTCTGTGCAAAAAACGGAAACTCATAGAAAGGCTCCATTCTCATCTTCCCTTCCCCCTCCCCTGCTTCACGACGCTTCCCTAGAGCCCAAGGTCCAGACAGTCCCTCCTTCCCCAGATGTTTCTGCCCAGAAGCAGCAGTTTGACCAGAAACCTGGTGACCAACAGGGACTTCATATAAGGATAAAACTGTAACTCCAGAAAAGAGCACGGGGTAAGATGAGGAAATGCATTGCCGATGATGCTGAGAAAAGCAGAAATGTCTGCTTGGGGGAGGTGGCCGGCCTGTCCCTGCCAAGGAGCCATGTGTGCTGAGAGGCAGAAAAGGCCCGTGGCCTCCTCGGCTGACATCCTGCCGGCTCATCTCTCCGCAGCTTATGCCAAGTGCCACCTCCATTAACCTTCTCCCCAGGAACCACACCCCACACTTCAGATAAGGAGAGAAAGTCAGGTGCTCAGCTGCACAGCTGCACCGTATGTCACAGGAGTCGAGGCTGAAGGCGGCCCCCGCCCCCTTTCCTCCCTAGAGGACAGGACTGAAGGGAGCCAGGAAGCCCTCCAGCTTTGCTGCCCCTGGGCAGGATGGGAAGGGCAGAGGGGAGACAGGCAGGGCCCGCGCTCTCCTCGCCTCTCCTCCCTCCTGCCACGGGGCACCCCCAGGACGAGCCAGGGAGACGCCCTGGACCCAGAATCATCAGGCACTGTGTGACGATGACAGCGAAGGAAAGTAAGGGAGGCTATGGGAAAACAGGGAAGCTGTGGACACCAGGTCCCAGCGACACAATTCCTCCAAGTAGCCCCCACCTCCCACCATCCCACCACCTCCCAACATACCATGCAGAGTTTGAATCCATTAATGGGTTGGACTGTTGATTAGGTCAGAGCCCTGGTCACTTGTCTCAGGAAACACTGTCACAGAACACCCATAGGTGAGCACTAATAATCTTCTAGGCAACTCTCAATCCAACAGAAGTAAAAATCAAAATTAACCATCACAACTAGTGAGGGGAAAGTGGTGCGTGTACAGCGACCACCAGTCCATGCAAAGAGTTGAGTACCCAGATTTCCACTCAAAACAGATCACCTCAGACCTCAGCTTTGCCCTGCCGTGCTGCTGTATTCACTCAGCTTGATTTTCCAAGGCAACATGAGGGAGCATGCACTTCCGCAATTATCCTCGCCCACACCCAGCTCCTGGTCTCACTGCTTTCACCAAGAAGAGATGCAAACACCTTCCTCACCCCACTATTAACTTCGCCATCCTAATCCCATATACCTGCCACATCCAGCCCTTCTCTGCTGAGCCGCAGAACTCTGTCAGAGGCTCCAACTTTCTGTCTGTGGACTGTGCCCGCTTCATTAATTTCTCTCCTTCCTCCCCATCCCATGCCTTTACACTGTCCATGGTCACCACTGTCACCAGCACATACAAGCCCAAGCTTCTACCTTAAATTCCACCCTTGGCTCCACAGCCTTCTTTTGTTACCACTCGCAGGTCCTCTGCCACGCCGGTCATCAACCAGCTGCAGAGGATAAGGTGGGAGGATGGTGAGCTCGAGGACAGCCTGGGCAACTCATTTGAGCTGGGGTTTTGGCTCAGTTGGTAGAGCACTGCTCTGTTCTTCCCAAGGGCCCGGGTTTAATCCCCAGCACCACAAGTAGCTGGCAGCCATAGCACTGTGGCATCTGGTCCCGTCAGATCTCAGAAGCTAAGCAGAGTCAGGCCTGGTTAGTCTTTGGGTGGGAGATGGCCTGGGAACACCTGGTGCTGTAGGCTTGGAAAAAGGACCCAGCAACGCACTCCACCCAAAAAAACAATCAGCCATTGAAAACCTTATGAATAGCAGAGACGCAGTAATAATATTATTTCGTCTGTTGCACATAGGGTCGCTATGAGTCGGACAGCGACTTGATGGCACCTAACCACAACAGTCCTGTTCATGGGGCTGGGGTTTAGCTCAGTTGGTACAGCACTGATCTGTACTTTCTTAGGTCCTGGGTTTGATCCCTGGCACCACAAAAGCAGGAGGACAGTGTGAGAGTTCACGCCCAAAACAATCCCGAAATAATCAGCCATTGAAAACCCAGATGGCACCTAAGAACAACAAACAATCCTATTCATGAAGGCTCCACCTTCATGGTCTAATCTCCTCCCAAAGACCCTATGCCCCAAATATCAACACACTAGGGGTTAGGATTTCAGCATGTGAACTAGGGGGGTAATGAGGATACAAGTGTCCAGTCTACAGCAGTCATGAAACACAATGAAAGTCTGAGACACTGTCACACTATTAAAGCAGCACCGGAGAAGACATGGCAGAACTAAATAAAATGTGGTATCCTAGAGCAGAAAAAGTACATTAAATCAGAGATAAGGAAACCTGATAAAGCATTATGTTAGTTACCTTTGCATGTTGTTGTTAGGTGCCATAGAGTCACGTTCGACTCATAGCCTCCCTATGTACAACAGAATAAAACACCATCTGACACTGTACCGTAGCCAGCACTGTGTTTCTCTGCTATTCACAGGGTTTTCAATGGCTGATTGTTTTTCAGGATTACTTTGGGAGTGGGCTGCCAGGTTCTTTGTCCTTTGGGGGGTACTGCAGTTCAAACCCAGGCCCTCAGCATAGAGCAGCATTTTACCAACTGAGCTAAACCCCAACCCATACTTTTACATAGCTATAACCAAACTATCTGACAGAACTTAAGAGAAGAGAGATTTCTTTTGGATCACGGTTTCAGAGGGCTCAACCCATGGCTGCTTGGCCCCATGTAGTTGAGTAGAACATCATGGTGCTGGGACCATGTGGCAAAGGAAAGCTATTCACCTCATGGCAGACAGGAAGTATAGCAAGAGAAAGAGAGGGGTTGAGCACAAGACACCCTCAAGGACCTGACCCCAGTGACCTCCTAACTCTAGCTGGGTTTCTTCTCCTAAAGTTTCCAGAGCCTCCCAAAATCGTACCACCAGCAGGCAAGCTCCACATGAGTCTTTGCAGGGGGAGAGGGGGACACACTTTGTATCAAAACCATAACAAGCATGGAATCTGGTTAATAATAATGCAGGGAAATTGGCTCATTATTGTAAGAAATGTACCATTCCAAATTCAGATGTGAATAGGGAAAAGTGGGTGAAGTGTATAGGAGCTCTCTGCTTTAGCCTCACAATTTTTCTGTAAGTATAAACTGACAGAACCTAAGTGTACTTTTAGAAAATCAGAAGGACACAATAGGTAAAAACTAGACTGAAGGGAAGATTTTTTTTTTTTGAGAAATACCATTTTTGTCTTTTTTTCTGTATTTATAAATGTTGGTGTGATAAAACTTTGCTGTTTCTGTTATGTACTTATTATATCACTTTTGCATACACATTCACTGACTTACATATTTTACAGAACCACATAAACTAAAGAAGAAGAGAGAAAGAAAAAGTAAGAATTTTAAGTAAAATGTAAAAAAAAAAATTGTATGAAATCATGAGTTATATTCTCATGGATTTTTTTCCCCTCCCCTAATTTTTCCCATGTATTCATATAGTTGCATCATATATTTTGGGATTTTCTTCTCCCCTTTTCCCCTCTACTTTATTTCCCCTCTCCTTCCCATATTCCCCAGCCTCTGCTCCCACTCACTTATCTCTTTCCCCTTCTTTCTATTATGCTTATATTTTCCATTTTTAGATAAGTATGAATGTTCATTTTTAAATATCTACATATGTATACATTTTTTCTTCCTTTAATTTAGATTTAGCTCCCACTTGGGAGTGAGAACATATGGTATTTCTCTTTTTGGGACTGTTTTTTTTTTTCACTTAAGATGATGTTTTCCAGTTCCATCTATTTTGCTGCAAGTGACATGATTTCATTCTTTATTGCTGAGTAATATTCCTTTGTGTATACATACACCACAATTTTCCAATCCGCTCTTCTGCTAATGGACATCTTGGCTGATTCCATACCTTTGCAATTGTGAAGAGTGCTGCATTAAATAAGGAAGTGCAGATGTCCCTATGGTATGATGACTTATCTTCCTTCGGGTACTTTCCCAAGAAAGGTATAGCTGGGTCTTTGGGAGTTCTATTTTTAGTTTTCTAAGGTACCTCCCATTGATATTCAAAGTCATTGAACTAATTTATAGTGCCACCAGCAGTGTAAAAGTTTTTCTCCACATCTTTGCCAGCATTGGTTATTATTTATTTTGTTAATCTTGGCCATTCTTCTGGTGTGAGATGGAATCTCAGTGTTGTTTGATTTGCATTTCCCTAATGGTTAGGGATAGTAAGCATTTTTTCATGTGTTTATTGGCCATTTGAAATTCCTCATTTGAGAACTGTCTGTTCAGTTCCATTGCCCATTTATTTACTGGATTATTTGTTGTCTTGGTGTTTGATTTTTTACACTCTTTGTACATTCTAGAAATTAGTCCTCTGTCAGATGATCTGGTTTCTTGAATAAATGGATTACAAGAGGAAAACAGACATAGACGCAGAATCTTATGCAAAAAAGATTCAGAAGACGTATCAATTGAAGCTGAGACAAAAGAAATTTAGTTATGAGGCCCAAGGAAGAAGGAGAAGAGAGATAAGATATTCAACCAACAGCTTCAGGCCAAAAAGCGAGAAAATCTGCTCCACATTCCTAAATTTATATTGAAACCCTTGGGTTAAACCCCAGGATAACCATTCAAGTGCTATCATGGTCAGCTTACAACCTCAACCACTCAAGGAACACAAGTGCTTCTCCTTAGAGACTATCCTCCTATCCCAAAGCTTCCTCAGCCTCCTATGACCCGCCCCTTTCATATACAGCCAGTGCAGGTGCAATGAAAGCCGTGTCTTCCTTCCCCAATGTTTGTTTCCAAATGCTCTCAGGTCCAGGTGCAGTGGAAAATATCCATCTGCTACCTGGTAGTTCTGCTTCTGGGACTTGTGGGACCAGAACACGGTCTCTCTCTTCTTTCTTCCTTTCCTTTCTTCCTTCCTCCTTCCTTCCTTTCCTTTTTCCCTTCATTCCCTCCTTCCCTATTTTCCCTCCTTCCTTCCTTCCTTTGCTTCCTCCTTCCCTCTCCCTCCCTCCCTTCCTTCCTTCCTTCCTTTTTCTTTCTCTCTTCTTTTCTTTTCTTTTTCTTTCTTTCTTTCTTTCTCTTTCTTTCCTTCCTTCTTTCTTTTCTTTTGTCTCATTCTTGCTCTTACCCTCTTTCCCTCCCTCCTGTTTAGCACCTGTAATGGCTTAATAAACCCTCTTATTTAGAGATTACCTGGTCTCAAAACTTTTGCTTTCACAAAACAGCTGAACGTGGACCATGTTTGGATTCTAATTGAACAAAAGAAAAAAATGAGGGACATGTGAATACTAATTGGATACTTGATACATGCGAAATATCGACAATTATTTGAGGTATGATAATAGTATTGTGGTTACATTTTTCAAGGGTTCTTTACCTTTTAGAAATCCATACTGAAACATTCATGAATAACATGCTAAAAATAATCCAGTAAGAGGATAGAGGTTGAGGGCATAAATATACTTTTTGAAGTTGAGTGTTGGGTCTATAATAGGAATTATTATGTTATTCTTTTATATAGCTTGATGTTTCCTCCAGTAAAAAGTTCCAAATAGAAAGATTTTTGGCCTCTCAGGAAGTTAAAAGCAAAGGTTACAATTTACATTTGAATAAAGCTTTGCATTTTACAAAACCCTTTCACAGACAGGTCTCTTTTGGTCCAAGAGATGGAAAGAGGTAAAGGTCCAGTCTCACTTTTTAAACACTAAGAAGACTATGACCAACAGTAACTATCTGCCAGGTAATGTTACGCCATTTTATTTAATCCTCCTAAGATTTTCCAGGGGCTGGGATTTAGCTCAGTTGGTAAAGCCCCACTCTGCAGTCTCTGAGGTCCTGTGTTTGATTCCCAGCACCACAAAAGTGGGAGAAGGATGTGGAAATCCACTCCTGAGACAATCCCAAAACAATCAGCCATTGAAAAACCCTAGGAGGATCTCTATGAGTCAGACACAACTCAACAGCACCTAACAACCAACCAATAAGAGTTTCCAGATGCTTCAAATGCAGAGCTAAGGGTAGGAACCACTGATTTAGAAAAATACATGGTCTGAGAGCCGCCAGCTAGAGCCAGTTGGGGATTGTCCAGCAGGCCCTCTGATAAGAACAGTCTACCTATTGAGGGACACTGATCCTTCCACTCTGCAGCTATTAGAAAGAATAAGCAAAGCTCCTCCTCTATCATGAAAGCTAAAGGCAGGCAGACATCCCCTTCTGGCCCTTAGAACCCAGAGGCAGCCTCGTGATGAAAGCTTAGCTAGACATGTGCTCCCATCTAGGACATTTTGAACGGAAGTGACTCAAGGCACCTGATCAGGATTAATGTTCCAATTGCCCAGTAATACATGTGCAGTGGGGGTACCAGGAACACAACAGTAAGTGTTAGGTGGTGAAGATCAGGAACAACATCCTAAGCCTACTCTCCCTGGTGAGGTGTGGCTGAGCCTGGCCAGCCCTGATGGCTGCTTAATCCTGGTTCTTCAGCTTTCATTAAAACTATGATCTTCCCAACAGCTTTCCAGGTAACAAGATGTCTCCATCAATATTCCATGAACACTGAGGACAATGAATATACTTAAATAAAGACACACACAAATGACTGGTTGGGTGCAGTAAGTGATCTGGAGCAAAGATGGGCAGCTGACATTAGTCAGGAAGTGTCAGACTTGCCTCAGGAAGTGATACTCAAAATTAGAGATACAGAACAGAGTTGATGAGGAAAATAGGGGCAGGGGGAGCAGAGGGGGCTGAAAGGGCAACAGCAGGGGCAGGAGGGGGTGGGGATCGCTTCCCCAGTAAGCTGGCAGTCAGAAAGGCTGGCTTTGCTCTGGCTGGTTGGAGGCTAAGAAATTGAAGGAACTAAATTGCAGCTCCATGGAACACTGTGATCCTGGTGGAGACTTTATAGCAACGTGGAGCAAAGGAGATGGCTGAAACTCACACACATGCTGTTTCTACAAAAAGGACTATGGCCTCTCATGACCAAGGCCCCTCTTGGAACAAAGGAGAGCTTTGGGTGCCTGGCTATTCTGTGCACGATGGACATCAGATGTTTGCACTGCAGTCTCACGGCAGTCTTTTTCTGCCTCCCTTGCAAACTCTTCCTCCCTCAGAAGTGGGTCTGTAAGACTGCCAATCACAGCCCCCCACTCACCAGAACATGCCTGTCCCGCTTCTTTAGATTTATCTGGGCTGGTTTCTGCAAACGTGTAAGAAAAACACAATTCTTTTATATTTTATTTATTTATTATTTATCAGCTAGGCATTTTATAACCATCGACTACATACCAGCAGGCGCCAGGGCACACACCGATAATCTCAGAAACTTATGAGGCAGAGGCAGGAGGATGGTGAGTTTGAGGCCAGACATAGCCTATCTAGTGAGACTCTGTCTCAAAATTTAAAAAAAAATAATAACAACAACAACATGGGGCTGGTCAAGTGCTTGCCTAGCATGTGTGAGGCCCTGGATTCAACCTCCAGTACTGAAAGAAAAAAGTTCAGAAAATATCAAAAAGCAAAATAAATAAATAAGTGAATAAATAGATAAATACATAAAATTCCATAGTGTTTGTCTTCAGAATTTATTTCTGCTTTTCTTACATGTGGTCAAAGCATGTGGTGTTCATTCTGGAATTTCTAGAGAACAATAAAAGATGGAAGAGGATTTACTGAGACTTTATAAGACCCCAAGTGACTAATTTGGTAAATGTTTCCTGGGTCTTTAAAGGTATATTATTTCTTTAAAGTTAGAGATCAATGTTTATCTCTGGGCAAGGTATATTAATGACAGTGTTGGTGTGTGTCAGGGGGTGTTATTTGGACTATGGAGATAATAGTGTCTCTACTCCATAGGGTTGTTTGATGAACGGAATATATTAATACATGAAAGAGGTGTAGAATACTGCCACACACAAGAACCCCTAAAATGCTGAGTATTGTCACCATCATTGCTGATTTTACTATTTTTAGATCCTAGTTATCCACAGTTAGATACTAGCATTTTATCAAAGACTGAAAGAAGTAGGTTTAAACTCTCATGATACTATTTTCAATTTATCCATACATTTCTGGTGGATTTTGCTGTATATAATATGAACATTCTGTGATCATTTTGAATCTCTTGATCAATTAAAGAATTCTAGGGCTTTTCACATTAAATATGGATGTTAACATTATGATGACTCTTAGCTCACTTGTTCATATTCCCTCAGAGTTACTCTGTTTCATTGTGTCCCTTTAAATGATGAAGTTTAGGTTTTTCTTAGTGAAAACTGAAGAAAATTTACTGAGGTTTTATAAGGCCCAAAACTGCTAATCTGGGAACTAAGAGTCTTAACTTCAAAAACCAAGCAAACCAGCTCAATTCCCTAGCAAAAACAGCCTGTTTTTCCTGTTCTTTTTTCTTTTTCAGTAGCATATATTAATTACACAAAATAATGGGTTTCTTTGGGACATTTTCATACAAGTATATAATGTACTTTAATCATATTCACCTCCCTATTCTCTTTCTTTTTCCCCTACCCTCCTCCATTGTCCCCTTCCTCTTCCAAAATAATGCCCTTGCTACTTTCATGCTTTTTTTTAAGCTACATTCTGCATATGAGCGAGAACATGCCGTATTTGTCTGAGTGTGGCTTATTTTACTTAACCTGATGATCTCCAGTTCCATCCATTTCCCTGCAAATGACATAGTTTCAGTCTTCCGTACAGCTGAATAAAATTCCATTGGGTATATACCACATTCTCTTTACCCATTCATCTATGGGCACCGAGGCTGATTCCATAACTTGGCTAGTGTGAACAGTGCAACAATTAAATATGAGTGTGTCATTGTCTCTACTGTACACTGACTTACATTCCTTTGGACATATACCAGGAATGGTGTAACTGGATCATATGGTAGTTCTATTTTTAGTTTTTTGAGAACCTCTATAACTGATCTACACATCATTAAATGTCCATACATTCAATGTGGTCTACAGATTCAATGTAGTTTCCATCAAATTCCTTGATATTTTTTTCACAGAAATAGATATAACAATCCTAACATTCTCATGGAACCGCAAGAGATCCTGACCAGCCAAAGCAATGTTGAGCAAACAAAGCTGGAGGCATCATACCATCTGACTTCAAAATATACCACAAACTATAGTAATCAAAACAACATAGAACTGGCACAAAAGCACATGTGCATAGACCAGTAGGATGGAATACAGAACCCAGAACTAAATCCATGCATTTACAGTCAACTGATTTTCAAAAAAGGTGCCAAGAACACAATTTGGGAAAAGGACGATCTCTTCAATAAATGGTGTTGAGTAACTGCACATCTACCAGCAGAAAAATGGAATTAGGCCCTTATCTCAAACCATACACAAAACCTCAACATGGACTAAAGATTTAAATGTAAAATATGAAACTATAAAAATACTAGAAGAAATCATAAGGAGAAAGCCCCATGACATTAGTCTAAGTAATAATTATTTTGGATATGGGCCCAATAAAACAGCCAACAAAAGCAAAAATAGAGAAATGGGCTTACATCAAATTAAATGGCTTCTGTACATCAAAGAAAACAATGGAGTGAAGAGACAACCTACAAAATGGTAGAAAATCTTTGTTGACTAAAAATCTGAGAAGGGATTAATATTCAAAATACATAAGGAATACATACTCAACAGCAAGAAAACAAAGAACTTGATTAAAAATTGGGCAAAAGACCTGTATAGACATTTCTCAAAAGAAGGCAAATGGTCAATAAATATATGAAAAAAATACTTAGCATCACTAATCACCAGAGAAATGAATATCAAAACCTTAATAAGCTATATCAACTCACTATGGCTATTAATTATCAAATAGTAAAAGATAAGTGTTGGCAAGGATGTGTGTTGCTGGGATACAAATTAGAATAGCCACTATGGCAAAGAGTATGGAGGCTCCAAAAATATTAGAAATAGAATTACCATATATCCTCCTACTGGGTATACAGAAAAAGGAAATGAAATCAGAATGTTAAAGAGATTTCTGCACTCCTATACAGCATTATTCATAATAGTCAAGATATGGAATCAACGTAAGTGTACAGCAACAGATGAATAGGTGAAAAAAATACAGATAATGCAATGAAATCCTGTCCAGCGTTAAGAAGGGAATTCTGCCATTTGCAACAAATGGAGGAACTTGAAAGATATTATGCTAAGAGATTAAGGCAGATCCAGACAAATATGGCATGATCTCACTTATATGTACAATCTAAAAAAGATAAAATGATCAATAAGGAGGTAATGTATCTGTTAATTAGCTCACTTTAGCCATTCCGCTATCTATATATAAAGTGTTTTATAAGATAAATATGTACAATTTTTGTCAATTACAAATAAAGACATGGTTTGCAAAGCCTAAAATATTCATTATCTGGCCCTTTAAGAAATAGTTGTATGACTTAATGTGGAGTCTTAAAGAGCAAAGGCTGTGGCTCCCCTACCTTTTCCCATACCTGGCACTTAGTAAGGTGCACAGCCAATATCCCTTGAAAGAACCAAAGGGCCTCTGGGCCCAGCTGCCAGCCTCCTCCTCTGGGAGGCACCTGGGGGCGGGGCAGGGCAGGCTGGGCCACTTCCCTTCTCATTTCCCCAGAGACCAGGGACTCAGGATGAATGCCCTGGAGGAGGGACCACAGGACTCAGAGGTCTCAGGGCCATGGTCAGCCCCATAAGACCTTGTCACTTGCTGCTCTTTATGCTTACCTCAGGGGAAGAAATGGGTGGGGAATGAACTAGGACCTCCTCCCACTCACAGCAGCCCATGGCTTTGGTCAGTCCTCAGGTAATCAGGGGCGATGCTTCTCTGGCCTCCCCAACAAGCATGGGCTGGCTAGAGCCTGGAGAGGGTCAGTGGGAGAGGGGAAGAGACCCTCCCTGTCTCACAAGGTCCAAGTTCCCTCCCTGGAAGGAAGAAGAGAGGGTGGTGAAGAGCCAGGGCCAGTCAATAGCACATCCTGGGTAAACTGGGCCTGATGGGGCGGACCTATCAGGCTGGGTGTGGTCACAGATGTGCATATGCACGCTCGGGCTCCAGGCTGAGTGGCCACACGTGGACAGGGAGCAGGTTGGCTCAGAATCCACCAGGGCCCTGGGAGGAGTGGTGGGCTTTTGTTCCTGATACAGGAGCTGGGAGGGCCTGGCTCCAAAGGCACATTGCACACGTGGTTCCTTTTAATCCGGTATCATCCATCATCCTTCAGGTCCCTAAAACAACCCCTCGACCCCCCCTCCCTTGGGTCTGTGGAGTCCCAGGTGCTCATCCCCAGATCCCCATGTCCATGGAGGGCTGCCTCTACTGACGAGCTATTTTCTTAAGGCCTGAGACACAGCCAGGCTCCAGGAGTTCCAAATCCTGAAGGGCTTCCAGGAGCTGCTCTCGAGCGGCGCCAATGAAGGAATTCTCCAGGAAGGCAGGCAGGCCCCCCACGCCGTCCCGCAGAGTGTACAGGGGCACCCGCACCAGGCCCAGCACCTGTGAAGGGAGGAGCCAGGTCACTGGAGTTCAGGCAGCTCATCACTTGACCTCGTTCCCTCTGCAGAGTGAAGACCTCACGTCCCCTGACAACAAGCAGAAGCAGGCCAACGCTAACAACTCAGGGAAGTTTAGTGGGCTCCATAAACTCTAATCCTTCCATGTATCTTCCTGCCTCCTCCCTGCAGGATGCTGCCAGGCCCCCTACCAGAGGTTCTCAACCTTGGAACCTGCATCAGCTGTATTGGCATCACTTGGGAACCAGTGAAAAATGTAAATTCTCAGGTCTTCCTCCCACCCAGGTCCACCACTCACTGTTCTGATACTTGCCAGAGACTGAGAACCACCTCCATACCCATCTGTCTCTCTACTCTCCTGAGCCCAGGAATCACAGCCACATTTTCTACTTAGGAAACACAAGGCCCAAAGCCCAGGGCTTAGGGTGTCATGTCTGACCATTATCCCAGTACCAACAAGGCACAGTAGGGAGATTTGGAGGGTGTGTTCTAGATCTCTGCCGAGGCCAATGAAGTGGGGTCGGGGAGAGACCTTCAGGAGGCCAAGTGGGCAGTACTGTCTAGACTGGGGCGATAGCCGCCCTCCTGAGAGGCTGTCCTGGTGGGGAGGGAGCCCTGGAGAAAGGGCGGGTTCCAGGCTGTCCCCACCTCCAGCCCGTGGTCCTTGGCCCGCGGGGCGCCAGCCTCCACGGCCTCCAGCTGCGCGAGCGTCAGGCGCTTGGCGTAGAAGTGGGTCACCACGCGCCGGCCCGCGTCGCGGGAGCCGCGGTAGTCGGCGCGCTCCACGCGGAAGGCGGACACCGCCTCGCCCAGCTCCTCCCGCAGCTCTCGGTTCAGCCCGTCCTCCAGGCTGCTGTCCTGCGAGTCCACGAAGCCGCCGGGAAAGCCCAGGCGCCCGTCGAAGCGCATCTGCATCTGCGGGAACAGGACGAGGGGGTCGGCAGGGGCGCGAGGCGGCCGGGGCGGGGGGGGGGGGCGGGCGTCCGCCGCTCACTAGCAAGGGATAAGAAAGAGGGGGTCGACGGGGGCGCGAGGGCGGCCCGGGGCGGGGCGTCCGCCGCTCACCAGCACGGCGAAGCGCAGCGGGATGCGGCCGAAGAGCAGCCCGGGGTCAGGCGCGTAGAGTAGAGCGTGGCAAGCATGGCGCCAGCCGGGCCCCAACGCCAGGGCCTCGGACAGCGCCACTCGGCGCCCCGCAGCCATGGCTGCAGTCCGTTCCTACCTTGGCCACACCGCTCACGTGAGTAGGCGGCCTAGTGTCACTTCTCACCAATAAGGGCTTGGGGCTGGGTGCCGGGGCCAATTCCTGCAGGGCTTGGGGGCGGTGCTTAATGACCGAGCCGGGCCGAAGCCAATCAAGGAGGAGCTTTCAGGTGGGGTCGAGGGACGCTTGGGAGAATGAAAGCTTTGGCGGGGTTGGCTCTCGGGGATAGGCGGGGCTGAAGGTGCAGCCCAAATTAAGTGCAATAAATAAATGTTGGTGTCAAGATCTGGAACTGTCCAGAGTTCACCCGAGGCCTGGGCCGTGGCGATGCGCAGCCTGTGTGGCCTGAGCAGCATTTAATTACCCACGAGTTCCGGTAGTGGAAGCAACATATGCTTCAAGCCGGGAGCCTGCGGTTCGGGTCAGCAGGGAAATAGACAAGGCTGGGTCAGGGCTGCGCCCATCTCAGGGCAGGGAGCAGAGAGTGGAAGGGCGCTATGGAGGAGTTGCTGCAGGCAGCGCTGCGCTCAGCGTCAGGACAGATGCACGGCGGGGCGAGAGCACTCTAGGGGGCAGTTGGTAGGGGTGGCAGTGGTCAGCTAGTTCTGAGCGATGGCGATGGCGTAGGCCCTGGGCAGCGATGGCGGTGCGGTTTCGACGCACAGGGCATGAATCATGGAGAAATCGCAGGATGCAATAAGATTTTCAGGGGCAGGATGTGGGAGAAATGGGGAGGGATGAAACCGAGCGGCACAGACAGGGGAAGGAGAAGGTGCCGGAGATAGAAACCGCTTAACCTGGCTGTCTAGGGTGATGGGCAAACTGAATGCCCTCGGACCTTTAAATTCTGAAGGGGTTCCTGGACCTTTAAATTCTGAAGGGGTTCCTGCTCGCTCGGGTCCTGATGCGGAGAAACAGGCCTTCAGGAGCCCGCACCCCAGCTCGGCCGCTTCTCCTAAGGCCCCAGCACAGTCACAGCCCTTTGGCGACAGCCCAGGATGGGAAAGAGCCCAGAACTACCCTTGACCCAGCCTGGAGGCCTTAGAAGTCACCAGGCTCCCTCAGGTCCCCAGTTCCTCATCTGTGCTGACCTATGCAGATGCTGGGAAGAGGAAAACTCTCAGAACCAGGCCATTCTTGGAGCTGAGGAAGTAGGGACACAGTGCTGTGTGTCATGGCAAAGCCCCAGGGTTGGGAACTCAGCCACACTCCTCAGGCCCCAGCAGCCCCAGAAGGGAATAGACCTCCCTGGCGCCATCTTTCCTAGCTTAGCACTCTGAGTAGCGGGACAGAGATGCCATCGACTCACATCAGGCAATTGCAAGGTGATGAGACCGTATATGGGGTAAGTGTCATTAGCTCACTACAGTTCTAGAGGGCTGAGAAATGGCCACCTTGCAAAAAGCTTATAAAAGCTTACAGAAACTGCCAATTCCAGGGCACCACCCTGAACCAATGGAATCAGAATCTCTAGAGGCAATGAGGGGGTCATAGGTGGTTTTTAAAAACATTTCCCAGTTTACAAACCACCATGGTTGAAAACCTGAGTCGTCAAGTGTTATGTTGCTGTAACACAGGAACTGACAAAGAGAATTTATGGAAGGAGAGATTTATTAGTGGCTCACTATTGGATGGTCAGTCCATAATGGTGATGTGGCAGGCCGCAGGTTGTGGCATGTGGCAGGGCCCACCGTGGACAACCTCACTGCCTGGTGATCAGGAAGCAGAGAGCTTCCAGAGCTGGGGCTCTGGGTAAAAGTCTCCAAAGGCCCACCTCCTGTGACCACATCTTAAAAGTTGAGTCCGGCATCTTAAAGTTCCATTACCTACCCAAACAGCGCCACCAGCTGGGGACCAAACATTCAAACACTGTGATTTAGGGGACATTTAGGTCCAAACTATACTATCTCTCCACCCGCTTTCCACCCCGAGGCAGACTGTCCAGTAGTCAAAGCTGGAGACCAAAATAACTCTAGTCATCTTTGGAACATGCTGGGGAACCAATTCATCATTTTAAAAATAATGAGGAAAAGAATTAAGATTTCTGTTGCCTATGGGCTCCACCTCAAGGCTGGCTACCACATAGTGGGATGTGAGAAAACTCTGGTAGAAGTGTTCCTACTGATTGAAGAAACAGCTAATCAAGAATTACCATTTTTTTAGCTGGGAATGGTGGTGCACACCTGTGATCCCAGCAACTGGATGGTGGAAGCAGGAGAACCAAGAATTTGAGGCCAGCCTGTGATCCATTGCAAGATCTTGTCACAACAACAACAACAATTAACATTTTTTAAACAGTGAAAAGTTAATGAATCCCAGGGAATGATCATCACTCACTGAAAACATCACAAAAAGACAACCAGCTAATTATGGATATTATGATGCAAGAGAACACATCACCTCCTATAAAGGATTTTGGGTCATAATCCTGAAAGATAGACTGCTGAATGCCATAATCCAGAATGTTGAAAGTTTGAAAGATCAAAATCCCTAGAGTTTAAAATCTTGAAAGATCCACAATCTCAAAAATAAAATTCTGGAAAAAAAATAATTGAAATATATTTTTAAAGACATTTATGTACTTTTTCATAGGAAATTTACTCAAGAAACAAAGATATAAAAGAACAGTGCATAGGCTCCTTTGTAAAATAAAATAGGCAATAATGACATACTTATTTTTTTATAAACATAAGTGCTTATGTATATTAGCCACAATCATACACGTATAACATTTACAAACAAATGAATCATTTTCACTAAGAAATAGATGGAAAAGTTAAATGCATAAGTGCCTATCACTATTGTTGGTAATTGCATGTACCCAGCTTTGTAACTGTCATCATCTGAGGTACAGTGATAATGTTGATGTTGATCAAAAATTGCGATGGGTCACCTCTCCATGTGCAGTTGCCCAGAAAGCTGAAATCTTTTTTTAAAAAAGCTTGTTTCACGAATTCAGATGTACGCAAAGGACATCTCTTTGTTTATTGAGGAAGTTTCAACATTTTGTCAGACACACAAAATGCTTATACACAAAGTCAGCTTTATGATGATGCACTCTCAAAGAATCAAATTTACCAAAGGAATACATAAAATGATTTAGAATGCTCTAAAAACATCTTTATACGATTTCTTGTTCCAGTGTTGGAAATGATGCAAAGATGAAATACATAACAAATTGTAAAACAAACAAACAAAAAATGCTGACAATTTAAAATAGTGGAGAAAAAAAGTACAAAAAGAAAAGAAAAATTAAAAAGAAAATCTGCCATACGACAAAATGTACTACCGGGATAAGTTACAGGAAGTTGCGCTGAGGTAGGGCAGTCCAGAAGAGCTGGCAGACATCCAGGATCATGATATTTTGAAGTCTTACATCATGATGAACATCTGCTTTCTTTGTTTTATAGCACGGCTTTCCTTGGAGAATATGTTCACATTCGTTTTCCCCATGGTGCTCTTCTTTTTTAAATTCTTTTTTGATTTGGTATATACTGGCTTGATCATTCCCTATTAAAGTTTCCCATCTTCTGTGCTGTGCTTCTTTGTTGTTCTGGGAAATCCATTCCACAGGCACTCAAATGCAGAGCACAATTTTGACGAAACAACACTGGTGATTGAACAGCAACATCATTGTGCGTCGTCTTGTCCTACTGTGCACATGATTATCTTCAAGCCAGTCTGTAACCTCACTGGCTTCTTCAGGCAAACACAGTCTTAATTCATCAAAAGTTCCTGGGATGTAGCTGGGTGTAGTGGTACATGTCAGTAACCCCAGCACTCAGGAAGCTGAGGCAGGAGGATTATGAATTCAAGGTTAGCCTGGGCTACATAGTGAGACCTGGTTTTAAAAAAACAAAACAAACAAAAAGTCCCTGAAATTTCACCAGCTAGAAGGAAAGCCAATGCCCATGAATAAATTTCTAAACTGAAGTTTTTGTTGTTACTATGTTATATGGCCAATCCACTCATCTGAATTTTCTGTTAAATGTATTGGGCTGAATGTGAAAAAAAAAAAAAAAAACCCAAACTTTATTGGTAACAACCTGAAACTAACTTTCAGAAGCCTTGGACACATCTAATTCCAGAATGGTCTGGGGGTTCAACTGAAGCCCACTTTCTTCTTCAAATTCCACCAAATCTTCAAACAACCACTTATGTTTCTTTGTTTTAGTGTTTTGCCTTTTCCAAGCATTAACATTTAGATGAGCAGATAAGCTTTAGAATTTTCACATCCAATAGAAGCATGAATTGTACATATTTGACAGAAAACAGTGGGGAGAGTTTTTAATTTAAAGTACCCACCATTAGCCGAAGTGAACCATGTGCTAGCTTATCTGTTAGACTTAGTGATAAACATAAGAAGTCTGTCTCCTTCAACAGCCATATCTTTAACGAAGAACAGTTCGCCATTTAGGGTATTTTGTAATACTGGGGGAACCTCCATCTCAGCATGAGTCTTTGGTTCAGGAGGTTCAAAAGAACTTGCCAAATGCCTTATTTTTTTCTCCAACAAAGGGCGCTTTTTGAAGGCAAGCATATGGTGTGATGCAGAAAGAGCAGAAGTAATACACCATTGAATAATGGAACAACTATCCTGCGTGCAACTGAAAATGTTCCTCCATGTGTCTGTCAGCTTGTCGTGCTGTGGGGCTTGTGTGTTACTGTGATGCTGAAAGCTATGCCACTGGTATCCCAGATACCAGCAGGGCCACCCATGTGGACAGGTTTCAGCTGAGCTTCCAAACTAAGAGAGACTAGGGAGAAGGACCAGGCAGCCCACACTTGAAACAATTATCTATTGAAAATCCTACAAATAGCAGTGAGGCACTGTTAAATATAGTGCCAGAAAATGAACACCCCCAAGCTGGAAGGCGTTCAACAATGACAGGAATGGAGTATAGCCCCTGAGAGTTCTTTTTGCTGATGTGGCACAACTCAGAATAAGAGGAAACACAGTGTCTACAACATTGGGCTCAAACATGAAAAGATCATGTGCATGCAGTGTTGGGTAGTGTTTCATCCAGTTGTACATAGGTCACTATGTATTGAATCTGTCTCAGCAGCACCCAACAACAATCCTGTGTGCAACTGAACATGTAGTAATCCTTTCCCCAGAATATGGCTTTCTACTCCTCTTAAATATCCTTTTCCTTACCATGGGAATGGTGATTTTCAGGATTTCAACCACTGGAGTTATGGGGTTCATGTTTGTGTCTTTCAAGATTATGATTGGCACCACTACTAGTATTCTTAATTATACTCACCAAAAAAATTGAATTTGAACCTCATTCTAACTACCAATTGGCAAGAAAAACAAAGGAACACTTCTTTGAAATATCAAGAAGAGAATGTCATCCATATCATAATGGACTAGAGTGGTACAAGGGTGTGAATTCATGTTTGGTCTATGTAGAAGCAGGTGGCTACATACAGAAATACTTGTTGTTGTTGTTAGGTGTCGTTGTTAGGTGACCATATGTACAACAGATGAAACACTATTGTCAGTGCTTCTCTACTATTCATAGGATTTTCAATGGATGTTTTTTGTTTGTTTGTTTGTTTGTTTGTGTTGGGAGTGGGTTGCTTGATCCTTCCCTGAGCCTACAGCACCTGGTATTCCCAGGCAGTCTCCCATCCAAGTACTAACCAGGTCCAACCCTGCTTAGTTTTGGAGATCTAACAGGATTGGACATTACAGTGGTATGCCTGCAGGTGAAATAGGTATATATAAATACAAAGGTGAGCATATACTCGTATATTTCCTGGCTCTGGCAATTGAGGGTAGAGAAGCAATAGTTCCCAGTGACTACAAGCTAACTGAGAGCCCAGATCTTGGTTTATGACACCATTTTCTAACAAAAGGGACCTTGGAGAAATGGGTGTCTCCATCACTGGGGCAGGATATATTCATGATAGACCTATCATGAGCCTGGATCATCTTGTGATGTCAGAAAGTAAGGAAGTTCACCTCCTCTCCACCACCACAAAAAGAGAGGAAAGGAAAAAATACACACATTGAAGTATGTCAAAGGGACAAAGACACAGGAGCCCATTGAAAGGGTTCATAATTGTTAAAACTGAAATAATTTGAGTGACAAAATTAAATAATATTGGATTACAATGCAAAATAGAAAATAAATTTCTACATACCCATAGCTATATACAGGGCTAATAAATATATAATTAGTAAACATATAGAGGAAAAGAATCTTCCATGTGGAAGAACTGCAAATAATTTATGTAGCTACTGTGTCCTCAAGAAGTGGAGTGTAACTCCCTACTCCATCTGTTTGTGTTTCAATAGTGACTTCCTTCCAAAGAGTACAGCATGGAAATGGAAGAGCCAAGGTGGAAATTTGGAATTTTGGGGAGAAACTTGACAAGCACCTTATTAGCCAGTTGATCAAGTGACTCTTGATACGATACAGTGAAAATGATTCTTTTGGCTGTGGTCATCATCCCCAAAAGATATAATCCTGGTCCAATCATGAGAAAGACACCAAAAAAATCCCACTGGAGGAAAATTTTACAAAATCCTTGACCAGTAAGCATCAAAAGTGTTCAGATTATTATCCTCGTCTGTTAGAGCTACTGGGACAGATTGTCATAGACCAGATGGTTTATAAACAACTAAAATTTATTTCTCACAATTCTGGAGGCTGGGAAGTCTAAAGTCAAGGAGATGGCAGGTTTGGTGTCTGTGAGGACCCAGGTCTGACTTCATGGCAGATCATCTTATTGAAACTTCATAGGATAGCAGGAGCAAGGGAGCAATCTGGGTCTCTTTTATTAGGTCAATAATCCTATTCATGAAAGCTCCACCCTTATGATCTAGTCACCTCCCAAAGATTCCATCCCCAAATACCCAACACATTGTTGTTGTTAGGTGCTGTCGAGTAGGGTCGACTACTAGTGACCCTCATAGGGTTTTCAATGGCTGATTGTTTCGGGAGTGGCTTGCCACATCCTTCTCCCATTTTTGAAGTGCTGGGGTTCAAACCCAGGTCCTCAGAAAGTGCAAACCAACACATTAGGGGTTAGGTCTTAGCATGTGAATTTGGGGGTTGATGGGGATACAAATAACCAATCTATAACAGTCATGATACACAATGAAAGTCTGAGAAACTGTCCCATACGAAGTACCATGAAGACATGGCAGAACTAAGTAAAATGTGGTGTCCTAAAGCAGAAAAAGTACATTAAATTAGAGCCAAGGAAACCTGAATAAAGCATTGCATTCGTTACTTTTGCATAGGTGTAATCAAAATATCTGGCAGAACTTCAGGGAGGAGAGATTTTGGATCATGGTTTCAGAGGACTCAGTCCATGGCTGCTTGGCCCCACATGCTTGAGTAGAATATCAATGGTGCTGAGAAAATGTGGCAAAGGAGAGCCCTTCACCTCATGGCAGACAGGAAGCACAGCAAGAGAAAGAGGGGGGTTGGGGACAAGACACCCCCAAAGACCTGACCCCAGTGACCTACTAACTCTAGCCGGGTTTCTTCCAAAGTTTCCAGAGCCTCCCAAAATCATACCACCAGCAGGTAAGCTCCCACCACATGAGTCTTTGGGAGGGGGAAACTTGTGTCTAAATCGTAACAAGCATGTTCTTTGGTTAATGATAATGCAAGGAAATTGGCTCATTATTGTAAGACATGTACCGTTCCACATTCAGATGTGAATAGGGGAAAGTGGGTGAAGTATATGGGAGCTCTCTGCTCTAGCCTCACAATTTTTCTGTAAGTATAAACTGCCAAAACCTAAGTGTACTTTTAAAAAGTCAGGAGGACCCAACAGGTAAAAACTAGACTATAGGAAAGTTTCCAGGACAAGTGATCTGGTTTCTTGAACAAATGAATTCCAAGAGGAAATCAAACATGGAGGCAGAATCTTAGTAAAAGAGAGTCAAGAGAAACATCAATTGAAGCTAAGAAAAGAAAATTTTCTGAGATGTCCTAAATTTAGTTATAAGCCCAAGGAAGGAAGAGAGGAGAGATAAGCTATTGGGCCAAAATCATCAAGCCAAAAAACAAGAAAATCTGCTCCACGTTCCTAAACTTATATTGAAACTCTTGGTTTAAACCCCGGGACGATGGCCATCCAAGTGCTATCATGGTCAGCTTACAACCTCAACCACTTAAGGAGTGCAAGTGCTTCTCCTTACAGACTGTCCTCCTATCCCAAATCTTCCTCTGCTTCCTGTGACCCACCCCTTTCATATACAGCCAGTGTAGGTGCAATGCAAGCAGTGTCTTCCTTCCCCAAAGTTTCTTTCCAAATGCTTTCAGTTCCAGGTGCAGTGGAAAATATCCATCTGCTACCTGGTAGTTCTGCTTCTGGGACTTGTGGGAACCTATCCCAGAACATGGTCATTTATTTTCTTTCTCTTTCTTTCCTTCCTTCTTTCTCTTTCTTTCTGTCTTCTTTCATTTTCCTTCCTTCCTTTTTTCTTTCTTCCTCCCTTCCTTCCTTTTCTCCCTCTTTTCATTCCTTCCTTCCTTTCTTTGCTTCCTTTCCCTCTCCTCTTCCTCCTTCTCTCCCTCCCCCTCTCCTTTTTTCTTTTCTTCCTTTCTTCTTTTCTTCCTTCCTTTCTTCCCTCATGCTTGCTTGCTTCCTTTATTTTCTTTATTTTCTTGTTTTTCTCTCTCCTAATTAGCTCCTGAAATGGTTTAATAAACCTTTTTATTTAGAGATCGCCCGTTGCAAGACTTTTGCTTTAACAAAAGAATAGGACATAGACCATGTTTGGATTTTAAATTGAACAAATAAAGATAAAAGTGAGGGACATGTGAATACTAATTGGATACTTGATATATGGGAATTATTGCCAATCATTTGAGGTATGATAATGGTATTATGGTTACACTTTCAAGCGTTCTTTACCTTTTAGAAATCCATACTAAAATATTCATGAATAACATGCTAAAAATAATCCTTCAAGAGGATAGATGCTGAGGGTATTGGGTCTATAATAGGGATTATTATGTTATTCTTTTACATATAGAAAGACTTTTGGCTTCTCATGAAGTTAAAAGTAAAGGTTACAATTTAAATTTGAATAAAGCTTTGCATTTCATAAAACCCTCTCACACACAGGTATCTTTGGTGGAAGAGGGAAAGAGGTCTGGGTGCAGTCTTGCTTTTTAAGCGCTATGAAGCAGGGGGCTGGAGAGGCCATGGCGGGGCCAGGGGGAATGGGGATCGCTTCCCCAGTAAGCTGGCAGTCAGAAAGGCTGGCTTCGCTCTGGCTGGTTGGAGGATAAGAAATTGAAGGAACTAAATTGCAGCTCTATGGAGCATTGTGATCCTGGTGGAGACTTTATAGCAACGTGGAGCAAAGGAGATGGCTGAAACTCACAGACATGCTGTTTCTACAAAAAGAACTATGGCCTCTCATGACCAAGGCCCCTCTTGGAACAAAGGAGAGCTTTGGGTGCCTGGCTATTCTGTGCACGATGGACATCAGATGTTTGCACTGCAGTCTCACGGCAGTCTTTTTCTGCCTCCCTTGCAAACTCTTCCTCCCCCAGAAGTGGGTCTGTAAGACTGCCAATCACAGCCCCCCACTCACCAGAACATGCCTGTCCCACTTCTTTAGATTTATCTGGGCTGGTTTCTGCAAACTCGTAAGAAAAACACAATTCTTTTTTATTTTATTTGTTTTTTATTTATCAGCTAGGCATTTTATAACCATCGACTACATACCAGCAGGCACCAGGGCACACACTGATAATCTCAGAAACTTATGAGGCAGAGGCAGAAGGATGGTGAGTTTGAGGCCAGACATAGCCTATCTAGTGAGACTCTGTCTCAAAATTAAAAAAAATAAAATAACAACATGGGGCTGGTCAAGTGCTTGCCTAGCATGTGTGAGGCCCTGGATTCAACCCCCAGTACTGAAAAGAAAAGAAAAGGAAAGGAAAGAGATTTAGACAGTGTCAAAGAGCTAAAAAGAAGAAGAAGAAGAAGAAGAAGAAGAAGAAGAAGAAGAAGAAGAGAGAGAATAATGTCTGTCCCCAGATTTTATTTCTACTTTTAGTACGTGTGGTCACAGCACATGGTTCTCATTCTGGAATTTCTAGAGGACACTGAAAGATGGAAGAGGATTTACTGAGGCTTTATAAGGCTCCATATGACTAATTTGGTAAACGTTTCCTGGGTCTTTGTTGGTGTTAGATGCTGTCGAGTCGGGTCTGATGCATAGCAACCCCACATACAAAAGGTAAAACATTAACCTGACACTGTGCCATGCCCAGCACTAGGTCAATGCTTCTTCTTTAAAAGTATATTATTTCCTTAAAGTTACAATATTTTTCTTTGAGCAAAGTACATTAATGACAGTGTTGATGGTGTGTGTGGGGGGGGTTGTCATTTGGACTATGGAGATAATAGTGTCTCTACTTCATGGGGTTGTTTGATGAGGTGAATATATTAATATATGAAATACGCTTAGAATACTGCATGCACAGAACAAAGTACCCCCAAAATGCTCATTATTGTCACCATCATTGCTAACTTTATTATTTTTAGAGCCTAGATATCCAGACTTAGATATTGGCATTTTATCTATCCAAGAATGAAAGAAGTAGGTTTAAACCCTCATGATATTATTTTCAATTTATCCCTACATGTCCAGTGGACTTTGCTGTATATATGAAAATTCTGGGATCATTGTGGATCTCTCAAAGAATTCTAGTGCTTTTGAGTGAAATATGGATATGAATATTATGAGGATTCTTAGCTCACCTGTTCATATTCTCTCAGAGTTATATTGGTTCACTGTGTCCCTTTAAATGATAAAGTTTAGGTTTTCATTCATGAAAGACTGAAGAGAATTTACTGAGGTTTTATAAGACCCAATATGGCTAATCTGGGAACAAAGAGTCTTAACTTCAAAAACCAAACAAACCAGCTCCATTCTCCAGGAAAAAATAGCCCATTTTTCCTGTTCTTTTTTCTTTTTTAGTATCATATACAATTGTACAAAATAATGGGTTCCATTAGGACATTTTCATACTTGTATGTAATGTATTTAATCATATTCACCTCCCTATTACCCTTTCTTTCCCCATTCCCTCTCCCATTGTCCCCTTCCTCTTCTCAAAATAATCCCCTTTCCACTTTGTGGCTTTATTTTTTTTCTTTTTTTTTTTCAAGCTAGATTCTGCATATGAGTGAGAGCATCCAGCATTTGTCTTTTTGAGTCTGGTGTATTTCACTTAACCTGATCTCCAGTTCCATCCATTTTCCTGCAAATGATGTAATTTCATTCCTCTATACAGTTGAATGGGCTGGGATTTAGCTCAGTTGGTAGAGCCCTGCTCTGTGGTCTCTGAGGTCCTGAGTTCGACTCCCAGCACCACAAAAATGAGACAAGGACGTGGCAATACATTTGGAGGCAATCCAGAAACAATCAACCATTGAAAACCCTATGAGGGTTGCTATGAGTCAGACGTGACTTGGTGGAACACAGCAACATACAGCTGAATAAAATTCCATTGTATATATACCACATTTTCTTTATCCATTTATCCATGAGCTCCTAGGTGGATTCCATAAGTTGGCTCTTATGAATAGTGTCAAAATAAATATGAATGTGTAGCAATCTTTATTGTATACTGACTTAGTTTCCTTTGGACATACAGAAGGGGTGGTATACCACCCCTTCCAGGTATACCACCTGGGTCATGTGGTAGTTCTGTTTTTAGTTTTTGGAGGAACCTCTATGCTAATCTCCACAGGGGCCATACTAACTTACTTCCCCCCAGCAATGTATCTGTGCCTCCCACCCCAGCCTCACCAGCATTTACTATTTGTTGTTTAGTTGATGTTGGCCATTGTGAGTGGAGTGAGATGGAATCTCAGTGTAGCTTTGATTTGCATTTCCCTGATGATTAAGGATGTTGAACATTGTTTTATGTCTTTATTGGGCCTTTATACTTATTTTGAGGACTATCTATTCAATTTATTTGCCCATTTATTGGTGGGATTATTCTTTTGTTGTTTAATTTTTTTAGTACTTTACATATTCTGGATATTAATCCTTTGTCAGAGGAGTGGCTGGCAATGATTTTCTCCCATTCTGTAGGCTGTCTCTTCATTTTGTTAATTGTTTCTTTGCTGTGCAGAAGCTTTTTAATTATTTCCTAAGCTGATTGGAATCCTATTCAGAAAGTCATCATCTGGGCCTGTATTTTGAAGTCACCCCATTTCCCTCTAGTAGTTTCTAGTAGTAAGTCTTACATTAAGGTTTTTGATCCATTCTGAGTTGATTTTTGTAGAGTGAGAGCTATGGATTGGATTTCATTCTTGAATATGTACATATCCCATTTTCTAAGCACCATTCGTTGAACGCTGTCTTTTCTCCAATGTACATTGTTGGCACCTTTGTGGAGAATCTAATGGCTGTAATTATGTGGTTTCATTTCCGGGTCCTCTCTTTGATTCCACCTGTTTTGATGCCAGCACCAAGCTGCTTTCACTACTGTGGCTCTGTAGTATAATTTGAAATCAGGTCTTTTGATACCTATAGCATTGCTCCTCTTACTCAAGATCACTTTAGATATTTAGGTCTTTTGTGCTTCCCTATGAATTTTAGGATTTTTTTCCTTTTCTGTGAAGAATGTCATTGGAATTTTGATAGACACTGCACATAGCTGCACATAGGATCTGTACATAGCTTTCTGTAATAAAGCCACTTTCACCATATTAAATATTAGCACACTTTTCTGTTTCTTGTCCTACTTCCAAACTCTATCTTTCAGGGGAATGATGTAGGATTTTGAGATTAACATATTAATCTAATCATTCATGACTTTATTTTTACATTACACCTATCTTCAATTGATAACATTCATGTGGTTTTACAGCCACTGTTAATACAGTTACCTAGCACCAAGTGAGTATATAACAAAGAGCCCACTACCCACACCCAGCTCACTGATAGCTTAGCGGTTTCCCATGTCAGTTCTTTTCTGCATTGCCCATTGCTAAGAAATACCTACACTGTTTTCCAGATAGAGTGCATGGAGAATATCCGTGCTTTTGCATATCAGTGTAGACAGATGTGAAATTTGTTCTATACTAGTGACCTAATTCTCCTACCCCATAAATGTCCTTGAAATGATACATGTTCTGAGGTTGTCTGCCCCTGTCCTCTTTTCCCCTCTGAGCAGTGAATCCTGCCAACCTGTAGGCAGAGATTCTTTGAGTTGAGAGCAGTTTTTTTCTTGACCATTCTAAATCTGATTCTGTTCACATGTGTCCTGCCTGATACTTCCGTTCAGTACTCTGAATTCATCTCTTTCTCCCACGTCCTCTGGCAGGTTCCTGGTTTTGCACATCTTTTACACCTGCTCTCTGCATTAGAGGTGCATCTTCCAGTGTGGACAACGCTCTTTGCTTTTGTGAAGTTTGCTAAAAATCTATTTCCTTAAATCTTCCCTTGGTGCTGCCAGCCACCTACTTGCCTCATCTCTTCCTGCCCCTTTTTCTAGAATCCACGCTTTCCTCACATTCCCTGAGCAACTGCTGCTGCTGGGCCCTGGAATGAACCTTCCAGAGCAAGTTCCTCACCACTTACACCCAGCTTCCTGTCCCTTTCCATCCTGTAGTATTTTGAAACAGACCCAAGGTTGACTGGAGACAATTCTTCTACTCTTTGGCTTTCAGACATGAGATCATTGACTTATCCAACAGGCCTTTGCCTAGATTCACACCCCGGTCCTAGTGCTGGAGGCCAGGACAGGGTAAATCTACCCAATCTGTGCTTCAGACCCCTGGGGCAGGGGGTTGGGGGCGCCACTAGTGATCACTGTTGGAGTCCACCTGTGGCTTATCTGCTGAGAGGAAGAGACCATCCCTGGGCACTGCAGCAGCAGGGAATGCCCACAGAGAGGTCAGCGCCCTGGTGGGCCCGGGTTTGCCTGCCCGCACCAGGGGGAGCAGAGCTGGGGAAGAGTCCAGACACTGTGCTCTCTCCAGCCCGGGAGCAGACTGCCGAGGAGCAGCCTTGTGCATTTCATGTCCTTCCGTGGGCCCCGGTGCTACTGAGGGTGAGTGGGACCTCGGTCCCTGGGGTCTCTGCCAGACTGTCCACCACTGCAGCTAACGGGACCCACTGTACTCAGCCAGGCAGAGATGACCTGGGGGAACTAGGGAAAAGGTCACATTTCCTCTTTGGAGGTGGTTTCTGGGGTCTGAACACAGTGGGGCACAGTCATTCTTCCTCTGCCCTGCCCTCCCACCTTTCTGGATTTTAGATGGAATGTCCCACCTCCTGATCCTCTGCCCCTGGGCTGGGCCTCCAGCCAGCATCTTTTGCTGCTGTTGTTAGGTGCCATCAAGTCAGGGTCTGAGTCATGGCGACTCTACGTACAACAGATGAGACACTATACTCTTGTTTCTCTGCTACTTGTAGCGTTTTCCATGGCTGATTGTTTTTTGGGAGTGGGTTGCCGGGTCCTTCTCCCTAGCATCTTCTAGATGGAATAAATTTTGGTGCTGGCTGCAAAGTTCGTTACAGATGAGATATTATTTTTCACCTTTGTTTTCCTTTCTGTCCCCCTGCTCATCTGTGGGCTCAGTGCACAGGTTTTAAATGTTTTCTGTGCAATAAACTGAAAGATACAAAAAGCCTGCCTTCCCCCTGCCCTGCTTCACCCTTCCCCAGAGCCCAAGGTCCAGACAGTCACTCCTTCCCCAGATGTTTCCGCCCAGAAGCAGCAGTTTGGCCAGAAACCTGGCGACCGACACGGACTTCACATAAGGACAAAACTGTAACGCCAGAGAAGAGCACGGGGTGAGACGAGGAAATGCAGTGCCAATGATGCTGAGAAAAGCAGAAATGTCTGCTCGGGGGAGGTGGCCGGCCTGTCCCCGCCAAGGAGCCACATGTGCTGAGAGGCAAAAAAGGCCCGTGGCCTCCTCGGCTGACATCCTGCCGGCTCATCTCTCCGCAGCTTATGGCATTGCCACCTCCATTAACCCTCTCCCCAGGAACCGCACCCCACACTTCAGATAAGGAGAGAAGGTCAGGTGCTCAGCTGCACAGCTGCACCGTATGTCACAGGAGTCGAGGCTGAAGGCGGCCCCCGCCCTCTTTCCTCCCTAGAGGATGGGACTGAAGCGGGCCAGGAAGCCCTCCAGCTTCGCCATCGCTGGGCAGGATGGGAAGTGCAGAGGGGAACCTGGCAGAACCCAAGCTTGCCTCGCCTCTCCTCCCTCCTGCCACGGGGCACCCCCAGGACAAGCCAGGGAGACGCCCCGGACCCAGAACCATCAGCCACTGTGTGACGCTGACAGCAAAGGAAAGTAAAGGAGGCTGTGGGAAAACAGGGAACCTGTGGACACCAGGTCCAGCAACCTCAGAAATTCAGTTCATTTTAATAGAGATGAAAAGTGGAGACAACCTGCCCCGGAGCTGAGGCAACAGTGACCAGGATGCTCAAGCAGAGCTGATGGAGCGTCACAAAGGAGCTGAGCAAATAACATACCAAGTGGGCCCAGAGTCCACTCAAGGATGAGTGATGGGTGCACCGCTGCCTCCACCCCAATCCTGAGCCAAGGGGTCAGTTAGGTGCGAGCTCCCTTGGCTCAGGGTCCTAGGCTCCCTTCCAGAGATGCCCAGGCCCAGTGGATCAACACCTCGGAGGTGG
The DNA here is from genome assembly GCA_007922755.1 of Pedetes capensis. Lineage (NCBI taxonomy): Eukaryota > Metazoa > Chordata > Mammalia > Rodentia > Pedetidae > Pedetes > Pedetes capensis. The sequence continues at coordinate 29,493 of VMDO01006938.1, read as the reverse complement.
TGCAGGCCACGGCCCTGCAGTCCACATTGTCCCTTCCCTCCAGCCACCACACTCTGACTTCCCTCCAGACAACAGGGACAAAGGCTCAGAGTCCGGTTAAGAGGAAGAGATGGAGTAACCAACCGTCAAGGAACCTGCTCGGTCTCCACATCTGCTCTCCACTCTCCACCCCATACTTCAAAGACCAGGAGCCACCCTTGGTGTCACCAGGCTGGGCACCGCACTTCCAGGGCATCCCAGGTCACCTGCTCCCAAAGCCCCTCTGGGAGGCTCTGTCGTGATATGCCACCTTTCCCTCCCGGCGGCTATCACTGGCCTTGTGGCCCCTCTCTTGCTCGCTGGGGACATTGGCTCCTGGTTCACATCATCTGTGACAACATCTGTCAGCTTCTGACCACGTCCCCCACTGGAATGTGTGTCCTGCCCCCTGTCCTCAACAGCCCTGGGTCTGACCCTTTATAACTGCTCACCTGGCTCTGGCCAGCAGCCCCGTGTCCTGAGCTGGACCTTGACCTTCCCTGGGCTCCTCCCCCTCACCATGTCTGCCTCCAACCCACCTGGCATCTGCCCTCACCATGTTGGATCTTCTACCTCCTCAATGTCTGTTGCTAATCACTCCAAAGTCAGCTGCTGTCCTCATCTGTCATCGCAGCCACATTAAACTTCAGGCTCCACAGTCCGTCACTCTCCCTCTGCCTGTGCATGTCGCCTGAACGCCTTCTCCTGTCACCCTGCCTTATGTTCCCTTGCCAAAACTCCGACTCAGTGGCAGGTGTCCCCATCCAGACCTCTGAACATCCGGGAGAGGAGAACAGGTGCACGCAGCCCCGCCCCATCCCACGTGCACAGCTGGCAGCGCTTTCCTACTCTACCCTGACTGCTTTGGAGCTCTGCTGCGCCCTGCCCTTCACTGGGTTGAATCAGCTTCCCAAAGCAACAGGAATGAGTCCTGCATACCTCCCACAATCTCCCCCACCCACCCGTAGCTAACGGTCTCAGCCATTTCCCCAAGAAGAGATTCTAACTCCTTCCTAACCCCACCATCAATGTAGCCATCCTAACCTCTGTGCTGGCCCAGACCTGGCCTTCTGTGCCCTGTTATGCCACAGCAATGTCTCTCTTCCTATTAGATGTCATAGTCCCCTCCTTTTTTGTGGAGTGCACCCCTTCAGTCACCTTCCCCGACACCCAATGCATCTGTATGCATCATTTCCTGCTGCTGTGCCAAAATGTGCACTTTGTTAAGAAAAGAAGTTTCTTTAGCTCACAGTTTGGAGACAGAGAGACCAAGACAGGCCCATCAGATTGGCCCCTTTGAGGACCCCTTGCTCTGGCATCACATGGCAGAGGAGTGGGGAGGGAAAAGGCCTAAGGCAGAACACACTTAGTGGGTAGGGAGAACTTGGTGTGTAAAAACCAGTGTTTGTGAGAACTTACTGAGTCTATGTGACCAGCATTAATCCCTTCCAAGGCCAGCTCTCCTAGTGCCCTAACAACCTCCCTCTGGGTCTCACCTCTTAAAGGTCCCCGCCTCAACACTGCCTCAATGAAGGCCAGGCCTCCAGCGCAGGGCCCAATGGAGAAGAAACCACATTGAAACCAGAGCAGGTGACCTTGCACAGTAGGACAAAATTTTTAAGCCGTTGTCATGCAGGTGACTCACAAAATCACGTCTTAATCTGCCCGATGTGGGTATGTTTATCGTGTCTCCTTGAAAAGCTTGTTTCATTTATTTATTTATTTATTTATTTATTCATTCATTCATTCATCCATTCATTTCCAGACTGAGGAGTTAAACCCAGAGCCTCACACATGCTAGGCAAGTGCTCTACCACTGAGCTGCACCCCGTTTTATTTCTTCTTTTGAGACAGGGTCTTGCTAAGTTGTGCAGGCTGCTTCTGGCTTCCAATGCATGATCCTCTTGCCTTAGCCTCCCAAGTCACTGGGATCACAGGTGTCTGCCACTGCACCCGGCCTAAAACATTCTCTTTATTTATTTATTTTTTATGGTGCTGGGGATCAAACCCAGGGCCTTGCACATGCTAGGCAAGTGCACTACCATGGAACCACTGAGCTACATCCGCAGCCCCACTTCTGTGTTCTTAATGGCCCCCCCAAAGCTCAAGTTGACATTTAATTCATATGTGAGCTATTAAGAGGGACCTTTAAGAGGTTGTCTAACTAGGTCATGACTAACGAATCCACTCAGATCCACGAGTCCTTGTGCACGTGGATTTGTTACAAAAACAGCCTCTCTGGCAGGCTTGCTCTGTCTCACTGTGTGATACCTTGTGCCACTTTTGGGACTCCAGAGAGTCCTCACTAGCATGAATGTCCTCACCAGATGCGAAGCAGATGCCAGAACCCTGCTCTTGGACTTCCCCCACATCTGGGAGCACAGTGTACCCACTTCTCCATAAATTGCTCAGTCTGGGCTGTGCGGTGATCGCAACAGAAAATGTACCATGGCAGCCACCCACCCATCTTGCCCTCCTTCTGCAACCTGAGTGCCTCAGGACACAAACCAAAAAGTCACCCTGGAGTCCTCCCCTGTCCTCCTCACCTCCTCCCACGGCCGGCCTTCAGCAGGCCCCGCCAACGCCAGCACCGCAACTTCTCTACAACACGGCCATTTCTGCCCAACCCCACTGCCCCAGCCTGCTTCTGATCATCACCCTGTCCCATAGAAGCTACCGCGTCACCTCTTCTGTGTCCTCCTTCCTCTTGGAGCCCCTTTCAATGGGGCTCACACAGTACCACGAGTGACTTCCTTGAATCAGGCACCAGGCCATTCCCCATGGCCAGAAGGCCCCATCCCATGAACCCCCACCTACTGCTCCAGCTTTATCTCCCCTGCTTCCTAATGGCTGACCACACTGCCTATTCCCTCTTCTACGCCATGCACCAAAGCTGGCTACAAATGCTTTGCCAGTTCTCTGCTCCACGCCTTATCCACCCATCAAAAAACGGAGCCCAAGCCAGACTTGATTGACAACAGTGCATGGGAAAGTCACACTGTGAGATTTCCACAGCAGACCCAGGCCCTGTAGCTTTCCCAGGGCTCCTGGAGCACTCTGGCGGCCTGAGTCACCATGGAGGAATTTCACCTACCTACAGCACCATGAAGCCTGCAGCTACACCACTGGGGCGTCCAAGCTGGGCAGATCTCGGAAGCTAAGCAGGGTCGGGCCTGGTTAGTCCTTGGACAGGAAACCAACTGGGAACACCAGGTGCTGTGGGCTTGGGAGACGGACCTGGCAGCACACTCACAAAAATCAATCTGCCACTGAAAACCCTATGAATAGCAGAGAAGCACTGACAATAATGTTTCGCCTGTTGTATGTAGGGTTGCTATGAGTCAGACACCAACTTGACAGCATCTAACAACATATCACCATGTTGGTGAGGCCACATACAGGTCCCTGTTGAGCCCATTCTTCTAGCCATCCCTACTAAGGTGCCAGCTCTGGGCCTGGAGCTATTATGGATTCTCCAGACAGGCCTCTCTGCCATCTCAACACCACCTGGACTTTTCAAAGCAGTCACATGGAACACTTACCCCGCTGGGCCCCAGGAAAATCTGATCCACAAAATCTTGAAATATAATACTACGGGATGTTTTTCCAGGACTCTTCCTACCTCAGGGCCTTTGCACATGGTTCTCTCTGGATAATTCTTCTTATGTGCCTACCCAACTACTTCCTTCTTGTCCTTCAGCTTAAATGTTCTCCAAAGAGGTCCCTTCTATGCCAGCCCAAATAAAATTCAAAAATATAAACATGCGAATGTATCTGTTCCTTGTTTATTTCCTCATGAACACTTAACAAATAAATTGGCATCACAATAGGTATTATTAATTTTATCTTCCCCTGTGGGTTGGGAGTTGGCTCACCACCTGTTCTTTTTGTTGTCATTGTCGTTTATTAAGGTCTTATTGAAAGCTGGTCACACCCATATGCTTATGTATTGCCCATGAACTTTGGACTTGACCATGTTAAATAGATGCCAGAACAACCCCATGGGGCTACCACTCAAACAAGAGGGCAGACTAGGACTTTTCAGGGCTTGATCTCCCAGGACACATCAGCCTGAACTATGTGCACATGGAAACACTCTTGTAAGAGAGAAGGACACCAGGAAATAGATTACCATAGCAGAATACAGGACAGAGATGAGAAAAGATGGCTTGTAGTGGTGGGAACAGCAGTGTCACACACCCACGTCACCCTTCCCACACCTGTAGGCAGCACATTCTGGAGGAAGGAGAGGGGCGTGAGTGTCAGACTTTGCTGCAGCCTAAGATGCTGGGCTCAACCTCAACAGCCACAGTATCCAGGCTAGTACCTAGAGACTGAGCCTCCAGGTCCGTCCTGTGCCAGGCCGGATCCCACAGCCCAGGATCTAGGCCAGCCTGGTAGACCAGGTCTTTGGGCCCAGCCCACCACCAGCTACTCTGGCCCAAGCCTCCTAGTGGCCTCAGTGCTGGGCTGGTTCCCCACACACCCAGGCTCCAGACTCCAGGCCCAACCAGCACCAGAGTCTTATGGCCCCAGACTCCAAACCCTCTATACATTCCACGCTAGCCCAGAGCCAGGTGGGTCCGCAAAGTCCCAGGCTTCAGGCCCAGCCAAGCACCAGGTTAGCATCTCTGGCACCTCAGGCACCAGACCAGCCCTCGTGGACATAGGTTTCAGGCCTTTCTGGTGGCACGTGAGTCCCTACAGACCACACTCCAGCAGACTCAGGGTCCAGGAGACTTCACTGCTAGGCCAGCAAGCCCCAGATTGCCCATGAGGATACAGGTTCCAGGCCAGAATTTACAGCCTCAGGAGCAAGGCTATCCCTCACGGAATGAGCTGGCCAGCAACTTCATCCCCAGCCTCCAGCCCAGCACTCCTGAGCCCAGGTTTCAGGGCAGCCCCTGTGGCACATGCTCCAGCTCCGCACAGTATCAGGCTAGCCCTGTGCTCCAAGCCGCTCCTTGTGGTTACAGGTTCCTGTGGACCTAGCGTATAGGATGCTCCCATACACCAGTGCATGACCACAGCAATCAAGGACAATCAGAAAAATGTGATCCCACCAAAAGAACAAAATAACGCCCCAGTAGCCTAGCCTAAGAAATGGAGATTTATGAATTGGCTGGCAAGGCATGAAAAATAATTGCTTTAAAGAATCTCGGCAAATATCAAGAAAACACAGATATCTATTTCTCAAAAAAGCAGGAAAATAATATATGACCAAAAGTAGAACTATAACAGAGAATGAAATTAAAATACATACACAAACACACATACACACATGAAAAATACAACGAAAGAAAAGAAAGATGAAATGGAGTGCGTAGGCTACTTTCAGTTGCTGTGACTGAATGCCTGAGGTTGGGTAATTTATTTTGGCACATGGTTCTGGAGGCTGGGAAGTCCAAGGGCATTGCACTGGCATCCACTCAGCTTCAGGTAAGCACCTTATGTTATGCTGATGCATGGCAGAAAGCTGTAAGATAAACAAGCCTGTCGAGAAGAAAGACAAAATGCTAGGAGTGTCCTCACTTTATACCAACCATACTCATTCTAGTCCCAGGAGAACGGCATTAAGCCCTCTTAATGACAAAATCACCTCTCAATACTATTATATTGAGAGTTAAATTTCAGCATGAGTTATAAAGGGGACAAGTCTTATGCAAACCATACCAAATGTCAACAGCAAACAAGATCATGTAGAAGAAAGAATGTGTGAGCTCAAAGATGGGTTGTTTGAAAGCACACAGAAAAGAAAAAAGAATAAAAAGGAATGAAGAAAATGTACAGGATTTATGGGAGTGTATCAAAGGAGCAAATATTTGAGTTACAGGAATTAAGAGGAAGAAAAAAAGAGCCAGAAAGCATAAAGAAATAAAGACAAAAAAATCATCCAATCCTAGGGAAAGATATAAATATCCAAGTAACAGCAAGGTCAAAGAACTCCAGAGTCAATCCATGAAAGAATACACCAAAACATAATTAAACTGTCCAAAGAGAAAGAGAGCATCCTGAGCAGCAAAAGAAACAAACAATATATAATGGAACTCAGTGACATCAGTAGCAGATTTCTCAGCTGAACACTCACAGGCCAGGCAAGAATGAGATAATACATTCAGAGAGGTGAAGGAAATCAGCCACTGACTTTACCCAGAAAACCTGTCCTTCAAGAATGGAGGATAGAGTAAGATTTTCCTAGACAAACAGAAGCTGAGGAAGTTCATTACCCCAGCACTTGTCTTGTAAGAAACTATAGATAGCTCCTCAAGTCAAAAGAAAATAATATTAATTAATAACACAAAAGCATAAGAACGTGTAAAACTGGAAAAAGCATGTACACATTCAAGTTCAGAATATTTTAATACTTTAAAATATTGTAATGATGGTGTATAAAATCACTTATATCATTAGAATATTTAAAGACAAAGCTATTAAAATAACAATAGCTGCAACAATTTTAAGGGGTGCTCAGTATAAAGAAAGGTAAACTGTGACATTAAAAACAAAGGGAAGAAGGATAGATTCAAGGTGTAGAATTATTTTATCTAATAAGCAAAGTTATTTTCAGTTTAAAATATCCTATTATAAATATGTTTTGTGTATGCCTCATGCTAACCACAAAGCAAAAATCTACAGTAGACACACACACACACACACACACACACACACACACACACACACACACACACGCACGCACAGGAATCGAAGCATACCACTAAAGAAAATCACCTAATCACAAAGAAGGAGAGTAAGAACAAAATAAAGGAACAAAAGAGCTATAAAAGCAGCAAACAATTTTAAAAAGGCAATAGTAAGTTTTTACCTGTCAATAATTACTTTGAATGTAAATGAATTAAATTTTCCAATCAAAAGAGAGTGGGCGGGGCAACCTGGCAAATCCCTGTAGTTTCAGTGACTTGGGAGGCTGAGGCAGACGGATCATGGGCTCTGGGTCAGAGGCAGCCTGTGAAACAGTGAGACTCTGTTTCAATAAGAGAAGGGGGTGGGCTGAGTGTTTGGCTCAGTGGTGGAGCACTTGCCTAGCAGGTGTGAGGGCATGGGTTCAATCCCTAGTACAGAATATTTCATCCAATTGCAGCAGTACACACGTTTTTCTCAAACATACAGAGAATATTCTCTAGGATAGATCATATGTTAGGCCACAAAACAAATCTTAATAAATTTAAGAAAATTTGAAATCAAGTATCTTTTCCAACCACAATGGTGTAAAGCTAGAAATTGCTAACAAGAGGAATTTCATAAAATTTGCAAACCTGTGGAAATTAAACAACATGCTTTTGAATAACCAATTCAAAGAAGAAATCAAAAAGGGAAATTTTAAAATATCTTGAGACCAGTGAAAATAGAAACACAATATACCAAAATTTATGGTATGCAGCAAAAGCAGTTCTAAGAGGTAAGTTTACAGCAATAAGTGCCTCCATCAAAAAAGAAGAAAGGTCTCAACCTAGAGGCATACCTCAAAGAATTAAAAAAAATTGAGCTCAAAGTTAGCAAAAGGAAGGAAATAATAAAGATCAGAGCAGAAATGAATGAAATGAATTGGAAAAACAATAAAAAGGATCAGCAGCACTAAGACTTGGTTTTTGAAAAGATAACCAAAACCAATAAACCTCTTCCTAGTCTAAGAAAAGGAGAAAACTCAAATACAATCAGAAGTGAAAGAAGGGACATCAGAATCAAATATGAGAGAAATACAAAATATTCTAAGAGGCCATGATGAACAATTAATGCCAACAAATTGGATAGAGAAGGATAAAATCCTAGGTACAGATAACCCACAAAAATTGAATCATGAAGAAATAAAACTCTGAACAGACTGAAAATAAGAGACTGAGTCAGTAATAAAAATTTTTCCCACCAAAGAAAAGCCCAAGCTTCATTGCTGAATTCTACCAAACATTTAAAGAACAAATATAAATTCTTCTCAAACTCTTCTAAAAAATCCAAGAAGAGTGTCTATTTCCAAATTAATTTTATAAGGCCCAAATGACCCTGATACCAAAGTCAGATGAGGACCCCACAAGAAACGAACACTATAGGCCAATATCCCTGATGAACATAGATCCAAAAATCTTCAACAAAATACTAGCAAATCGATTTTCACAGAATTCTAAAAGGATCATTTACCTTGATCAGGTAAGATTTATCCCTACGATTCAATGAGGGCTCAACATGTGCAAATCAATAAAGGGGATATACCATATTAACAAAATATGATCATTCCAATTGATGCAGAAAAAGCACCTGGCAAAATTCAACATCCTTCCATGATAGAGACTCAACAAATTGTTGTTGCTGGGTGCTGTGGAGTCATGTCTGACTCATAGCAACCCTCATAGGGTTTTCAATGGCTGATTGTTTCAGGATTGCCTCGTGAGTGGATTGCCAAATCCTTCTCCCATTTTTGCAGTGCTGAGGATCGAATCCAGGTCCTCAGAAAGTGCAGAGCAGTGCTCTGCCAACTGAGCTAAACCCCAGCCTGCTCTTATACATAAAAAACCCCAAAGACTCCACCAAAAAGCTGTTAGAAGGAGGAAATTCAGTAAAGCTGCTGATACAAAATTAGCATACAAGAGTCAGTAGTATTTTTGCACATTTACAACAAACTCTTGGAGAAAGAAATCAAGACAATGATCCCATTTACGGTATCAACAAAAATTAAAATATTTAGGAATACATTTGACCAAGTTGGTTAAAGACCTATACATTAAAAACTAAAAACACTGATGAATGTAATTTAAGAAAACACAAATAAATGGAAAGTGATCCCAGATTGGAAGAATTAATATCATTAAATAGTCATACATTCAATGTGATCTACAGATTCAATGTAGTGTCTATCAAAATTCCTTGATATTTTTCACAGAAATAGAAAAAACAATCCCAGCATTCTCATGGAACCGCAAGAGATACTGACCAGTCAAAGTAATATTGAGCAAAGCTAGAGGCATCATACTATCTGATTTCAAAATATACCATGAAGCTATAGCAATGAAAACAACATGGACCTAGCACAAGAATACATGCACATAGACAGTAGAACTGAATACAGAGCCAAGAACTAAATCCGTGCATTTACAGTCAACTGATTTTCAACAAAAGTGCCAAGAACACAAAATGGGGAATGGACAGTCTCTTCAATAAATGGTATTGAGTAACTGCACATACACATGCAGAAGCAGGAAATTAGGCCCTTAGCTCAAACCATGCAAAAGAAAATCTCAAAATCAACTAAAGTCTTAAATGTAAGACAAGAAACTATAAAAACACTAGAAGAAAACATAGGGAGGAAGCTCCATGGCATTGGTCTAGGCAATAATTTTTTTTTTCTTTTTGAATATGGTCCCAATAAAACAGGCAACAAAAGTAAAAATAGTGAAATGGGATTATACCAAATGAAACAGCTTCTGCACAGCAAAGGAAACAAGTAACAAAGTGAAGAGACAACCTATTAAATGGTAGAAAATATTCATAAATTAAAAATCTACGAAGGGATTAATATCCAAAATACATAAGGAATACATACTCAATAGCAAGAAAAAAAGGACTTGATTAAAAATTGCGCAAAGAACTTGTATAAGCATTGCTCAAAAGAAGGCAAATGGTCAACAGATATATGAAAAATAATCAGCATCACTATTCATCAGGGAAATCTATATCAAAACCTTAATGAGCTGTATCACCTCAACCTGTCAGAATGGCTACTAATTATCAAATGGTAAAAAGATAAGTGTTGGCAGGGATGTGCTATTAGTGAGATGCAAATTAGAATAGCCACTATGGAAAAATGTGGAGGTTCTAAATAATATTAAAAATAAAACTACCATATATCCTCCTTCTCAGTATACAGAAAAAGAAAATGAAATCAGAATGTTAAAGAGATTTCTGCACTCCTATATGACATTATTCATAATAGTCAAGATATGAGTCAATGTAAGTGTACAACAACAGATGAATGGGTAAAGAAAATATATTATAGATACAACAGTGGAATTCTGTTCAGCCTTAAGAAGATTCTGCCATTTGCAACAAATAGATGAACTTGAAAGATATTATGCTAAGAGAAATAAGGCAGATGCAGACAAATACGGCATGATCTCACTTATATATACAATCTGAAAGAGTTAATATGATCAGTAAGGAGGTAATGCATGTGTTAATTAGCTCACTTTAGCCATTCTGCTATCTATATATATTTTAAAATATGTTTTATATGATAAATATGTACAATTTTTATTTGTCAATTACAAAGACATGGTTCGCAAAGCCTAAAATATTCATTATCTGGCCCTTTAAGAAACAGTTGGCTGACTTAATGTGGAATCTTGAAGGGCAAAGGCTGTGGCTCCCCCTACCATTTCCCATACCTGGCACTTAGTAGGTGCACAGCCAATATCACTTGAAAGAACCAAAGGGCCTCTGGGCCCAGCTGCCAGCCTCCTTCCCTGAGAGGCACCTGGGGGCAGGGCAGGCTGGGCCACTTCCCTTCTCATTTCCCCAGAGACCAGGGACTCAGGATGAATGCCCTGGAGGAGGGACCACAGGACTCAGAGGTCTCAGGGCCAAGGTCAGCCCCACAAGACCTTGTCACTTGCTGCTCTTTATGCTTACCTCAGGGGAAGAAATGGGTGGGGAATGGACTAGGACCTCCTTCCACTCACAGCAGCCCATGGCTTTGGTCAGTCCTCAGGTAATCAGGGGCGATGCTTCTCTGGCCTCCCCAACAAGCATGGGCTGGCTAGAGCCTGGAGAGGGTCAGTGGGAGAGGGGAAGAGACCCTCCCTGCCTCACAAGGTCCAAGTTCCCTCCCTGGAAGGAAGAAGAGGGGGTGGTGAAGAGCCAGGGCCACTCAATAGCACATCCTGGGTAAACTGGGCCTGATGGGGCGGACCTGTCAGGCTGGGTGTGGTCACAGATGTGCATATGCACGCTCGGGCTCCAGGCTGAGTGGCCACACGTGGACAGGGAGCAGGTCGACTCTGAGAATCTGCCAGGGCCCTGGGAGGGTTTTTGTCCCTGAAACAGGAGCTGAGAGGGCCCTGCTCCAAAGGCACATTGCAATACGTCTCCTTTTAATCTGGTATCATCCATCACCCTCAGGCCCAGAAGAGAATGTATTCCCCTCACCCTTCCTACCTACACCACTGTAGAGTCCCAGGTCCTCATCCCCAGGTCCATGTCCATGGAGGGCTTCCTCTACTAATCAGCTAGGGTCTTAAGGCCTGAGACAGAGCCAGGCTTCAGGACTTCCAAGTCCTGATGGGTTTCCAGTAGCTGCTCTTGGGCAGTGCCAATGAAAAAATTCTCCAGGAAGGCAGGCAGGACCCCACACCATCCCACAGGGTATAGAGCGGCACCCACTCCAGGCCCAGCACCTGTGCAATGAAAGAGACAGGAGACACAATTCTCTGTCCAGTAAGATCTTTCTAGAGCAGGAAGATTATCCCCCAGGTGCCTTAATCCCCCATCACAACTAACACCAAGGCTCACATGTCTGTGAGGTCTAAGAGGCCTAATCCTGCATAGGCAAAAGACCCAAGACCAGCTGTTTAGCTCCATAAATGCTAATCCTTCCACATCTCTCTCTGTCTCCTCCCTGTAGGACGCAGCCTGCAGTTCTCAGGTTCTCAAACATGGCACCTGTGTCAGCTGTATTGGCATCACTTGGGAACTCTTAAAAAATGTAAATTCTCTCATCTTCCTCCCATGCTGGCCCACAACCACTATCTGTTTTAGGCCCAGCACTCACAGTTTTAGTGTGTGTGCTGCCAGTGTGAGCTCATGATCACTGGCTCAGTTACCCCGGCCCATGATTCTGAGACTTGCCAGAAACTGAGAACCACTTCCATATGTAAAGGGTAACAGAGTGAACAGGACTGACACCATCCTAGGTAGGATGATAGTGCGGATGGAAACTTCTAAACTATCTGCTCTGCTTCTATCACATACATAGGTTAGCTCAGGAATGTGGTTTGTTTATACCTTAATTCATATGTTAATGTTAACTTTTAGCTGCTTCTGTACTAAACGCTTATCACTTCCGATGCCAAATGCTGACCACTTCGTAGGGACTATGTGACCCATGTCAGGAACTTGGAGAAGCCCCTAAGTGTGGCTTTTGCTTTTATAAACTGCCCCCCACCAAACAACTGTTCCTCAGGGCCACGGATTTTAGAGAGATGTTAGTCCTCCATAGCCACCGGCTCAATAAAGATTCCTTTTTAAATTTTTTTTTTCCTCCTCTGTGGTGTGGTTTTGATCGCTGATTACAACACATGCACATCTGTCTCCTTAACTTTCCTGGCTTTACGAATCACAGCCACATTTTCTACCCAACAAAAACAGGACCCAAAGCCAAGGGCTTAGGGTGTCACCTTGGACCATTATCATAGTACCAACAGGAAACAGCAGGGAGCTTTGGAGGGTGTGTTCTAGAAGATCTCTGCAGAGGCCAGTGAAGTGGGGACGGGGAGAGACAGTCACAGGAGACCAGGTGGGCAGTATTGTCCAGATTGGAGATGACCTGATCCCAACTGCTCCTGGAAGCAGGGGAAGAGCCCTGGATCGAACCGGCAATGACTACCCTCCTAGGCGGTTTTCCTGGTGTGGTGGAGAACCCTTGGGGGAGGGGTGCAGACTAGGTGTGGGGCGGGTCCCAAGCTGGCCCCACCTCCAGCCCGTGGTCCTGGGCTCTTGAGGCACCAGCTTCCACTGCCTCCAGCTGCTCCAGCTTCAGGCACTTGACACAGAAGTGGGCCACCACGTGTGGGTTTTGCCCCGGCGTGGGAGCTATAGTAGTCAGTGTGCCCCACACACCCACCCCACGCCCCCCAGCTTCTTCAGCAGCTCTCGGTTCAGCCCTTCCTCCAGGCTGCCGTCCTGAGCGTCCATGAAGCCACCAGGGAAGCCCGGGCACCCATCGAAGCGCATCTGCATCTGGGGGTGCAGAAGGTGAGGGTCAGCTGGGGGCACGAGGGGCGCAACCTGGGGAGTGCGGAACAAGGGCGAGGGTGGCCGCGCGTCCCCTACTCACCAGTACAGCATAGTGCAGCGGGATGCGGCCGAGGAGCGTGGCCGAGGAGCGTAGCGCAGGGAGAAATACAGACACCGCCACTCAGGCCCCAGACTCAGGGCATCGGCCAGCTCTGTTTTGTAGGACTTGGCCATGGCCAAAGCTGCTCTGGCAGGTGCCCTGGGGCCACGTGGTTAGGCAGGCGCGTCTCACCTCCGATCAATAGGGGTCCAGGCCAACCCACGAGGACTAATCCCCGCAGGGCTCATGGGCGGAGCGGAGGCGTGCCAAGGAGGGGGTTTTGCGATTGGGCTAGGAGGCAGCCAATCAGAGATAGGCTTTCAGGCCACTAGGCGGAGAAATGTAGCGGGAGCCCTTGAGAAACTGAAAGCTTCCTCAGGATTGGGCCTTGGGCTAGGGCGTGGCTAGAGGTGGGACCCACTCCCAGTGTCAGGGCACAGCAGGTAAAAGTTGGAGTAATGGTCTCCACCCAGGAGTTCCCAGGAGCGCTGGGCAGCTGGGAGGCTTTGGGTTTGTATTTTGAGCCGAGTCTAGTTACCGAGGCGTTCTGGAGGAAGGAGAGTGTTGGGCCAGCACCTCAGGGCTGGACTGCTGGCACCCTGAGCGGGGGATTGAAGTTGGGCTTGGGAGGAAGCACAGCGATCAGCGGCCGTGGCCCCCTTAGGCAATGTGGACAGAGAGGCGTGGTGGGCGGAGAAACTGCTTGAGTGATGATTCCTTGGCAGTGCTCGGGTGGATGAAAATTGGGGCAAAATTGGCTAGGATTAGGTTATGGTTCTGGCCAAGGTGGACAGTGGGGTTAGTCTTTGAGGAGGGAATGGTAGGAGGGGTGGGCAGTGGTCAATGTAGTTCTACAGAGGAATTGTGATGGCGTAGGCCGTGGGCAGCAATGGAGGTGGGGTTCCAATGCACAGGAAGTGGAGCTTGGACAAGTCACAGCGTACAATGGGATCTTTCTGGGGAATGGAAATAAAAAACAGGTGCTGTGTGTGAAACACTGAGGCGCACAAAAGAGTTAGGAGTGGTCAGAGGAACGAGAAGCTCCCTTATATTCAGGCATTTAGGAGCCCGCATCCCAGCTTGGCCCTCCCCCTCTCAGGACGGCCTCACACCCAGGGTCTATCCTTATGCACAGGAAAGGAGGCGGCTCCTCCAGAGGCCCTGGCACAGTCACAGCCCTTTGGTGACAGCCCGGGATGGAAAAGAGCCCAGAACTCCCCCTGACCCAGCCTGGAGGCCTTAGAAGTCACTGGGCTCACTCAGGTCCCCAGTTCCTCATCTGTGCTGACCTATGCCGATGCTGGGAGGTAGAAAACTCTCATAACCAGGCCATTCTTGGAGCTGAGGTGGTGGCACAGTGCTGTGTGTCATGGCAAAGCCCCAGGGTTGGGAACTCAGCCACACTCTTCAGGCCCCAGCAGCCCCAGAGGGCAGGAGACATTCCTGGCTGCATCTTTCTTAGCTTACTGTTCTGAGTAGGGAGACAGAAATGCCATCGACTCACATCAAGCAGCTGCATTCCATTTTTGTGATGCTGGGAATCAAACTCGGGACCTCAGCGACTGCAGAGTGGGCACTCTGCCAACAGAGCTAAATCCCAGTCCCTCCCATGAAATAGTCTTGCCAAAAAGTTGAAGTTGAATTTCAAAGTAACCAATTTATCAGGATCACAAAAGAACATCTTTGTAAAATATTTGGAACATCAAGGTGATGAGACTGGTATGTGTGATGAGTGTTGTCAGCTCTCTACAGTTCTACGGGGCTGAGGAACGGCCACCTTGCTGAAAGCCTATAAAAGCTTACAGGAACTGCCAGCTCCAGGGCACCACCTCGGACCAATGGAATCAGACTCTCTGGAGATGTTACAGGTATTTGGGTGCTGTTTTCAAAGTTGTTTCAGGTGAATGATAAACAACCAGGGTGGAGGATCAGTGCCTCCACCTTCCTCCCCCCCATTATTATAGGGTGACTTGGTTTCTTCCCTAGGTGGGCTACTTTTCAGCATCAAGGGACAAACATATCCTTTTCAGAGCCCAGGCTCTTCTGTTTTTCTTTCCTGATTGGTGAGGAGGCTTTTAAAGATGGATTCACCTATTTCTGAGGCAATGCAAATAGCTATAAAACCAAGGTTCCTGGTATCCAGGAATTAATGATTTCGGAGGCCACATACTTTTTAGGATGAATGAATGTGGAGGCCCTCAAGATGCTCCCAACCTTGCCCTGCCTTTCATTGATCTTTGCCTCAGTCCTGCCTTTGCCCTGGCCTCCACTTCACCACCCTGAGATGGACTGCCCAGAAGTCAAGGGTGAAGCTCGAGGCAGAGCCTTGGGCTAAAGAGCTACTGCAACTCCACAACTCTGGATATCCTTGAAGATGCCAGGAAACCAATTAATTATTTCAAATATAATGAGGGAGGGAATTAAGTGTTTTTCCTGCCTTTTTTATAGGGGCCCTACCTGAGGACTGGTAAATAGTTGAAAAGGAGAAATTCCCCTTCTGAAAGCATTACAGCTAATCAGATAAGGAGTAAGCTAATCAAAATTTTTCCACTTTTCAAACTTAAAACACTAATGGATCCTCAGCAATGATCCCCAATGGCAGACAGTCAGGTTATCAGTTTACCTTGTGATGGAAGAACACACCACCTCCCATGAAATTGTTGTTAAATGCTGTTGAGTCGTGTCTGACCCATAGCCACCCTTATAGGATTTTCAGTGACTGATTGGGGATTGCCACGTCCTTCTCCCATTTTTGCGGTGCTGGGAATCGAACTTGGGACCTCAGTGACTACAGAGTGGGCGCTCTTACCAATGAAGCTAAATCCCAGTCCCTCCCATGAAATAGTCTTGCTGAAAAGGTGAAGTTGAATTTCAAAGTAACCAATTTATCAGGATCACAAAAGAACATCTTTTTAAAATATTTGGAACAGACTAGACTGATCCATGTGATAGTGGATTAGAATTGGAGACATTAATATAAATTCATATTTAGCTTAATATACTGATGCTTAATATAGAAATATTTGCAGATATGAACATAGACAGGAGCTTATAATCCCTTGCTCTCTCAGCCATCTCATCTGAGAGGGCCTAGATCTTGGGTTTTTGGTGTTGTTGTTGTTGTTTTTGTTGTTTTTCTTTTTTCTTTTTTGTGGTACTTGTGGGTTGAACTTGGGGCCTCATGCAGGCTTGGCAAGTGCTCTACCACTGGGCTGCACCCCCAGGCCTCTACTCTTTTTGAGACGGGGTCTCACTAAGTTGTACAGACTGCCTCTGGCCTCAAACTGGAGATCCTCCTGCCTTAGCCTCCCAAGCCTCTGAAATTAAAGGCATGCACCACAGTGCCCAGCCCAAATCTTGGTTTCTACCATCATTTTTCAATAAAGAGAACCAAAACTGTTTAGCAAAATGGTTGCATTCAGTGCTCAGGCAGAAATAAACACAATGAACTGACAAAGTGCTTGGAGTGCCTTGTTATGCCAAAAGTAGGAGACACACACACACACACACACACACACACAGAGAGAGAGAGAGAGAGAGAGAGAGAGAGAGAGAGAGGAAGAAAATGAAGAAGGAGGAGGAGGAGGAAGAAGAAGAAGAAGAAGAAGAAGAAGAAGAAGAAGAAGAAGAAGTAGAAGAAGAGAAGGAGGAAGAGGAGGAGGAGGAGAAGAAGAGAAAGAAGAGAAGAGAAGAAGGGTAGAGGAAGAGAGAGGAGCATGTTGACCGGAGCATGTCAAGGAAGAGGGACACAGGAGCTTATGAATGAGCACCTAGTGGCTATAGCTCATACAATTTGAGTAACAAAATGAAGTAATAGATTATAACCCAAAGTGTCAAATATCTACTGTTCCATACTGACAAATTACTAAAGAATAAGTAAACAAATGTGGGAGCAAAGAAAAAGGTAAAAATAATCCATCTTAAAAGAGCTTAATTCCTCAGCCTCCTTTATCCAGAGCCCACTGTGATGGCTGGACTTTTTTTATAATGGACCTAGAGCTTTTGCTCCAGCCTTGGCCGCAAAGACATTAAATAATTAATTTCCACCATTTTCCTTTGTGTTCTGTATGTTTTTTGCATCACCCAAAATAGCTGGTGGCATTTCCTCTGCATAAATAGAAAGCAGAAAGGTCAATTGGCATTTGTGGGGAAAAAATTTATATATATTTACAAAACAGCAAGGGAACAAAGTCCCTTTATTTCTTCATACCAAACAACTTCCTAATTCTTTGACTCCTCAGCCAATTTTCCCCACCGTCTTGCAATTTGGTTAATTATTAATTGCCACACTGAAGTTGTTCCAAAATTAATACTGTGTACAGCTGAAGGGGCCTACAACCATAGCACTGTGGCATCCAATCCCATCAGACCTTGGAAGCTAAGCAGTGTTGGGCCTGGTTAGTACTTGGGTGGGAGACTACCTAGGAACACCAGGTGCTGTAGGCTTTGGAAAAGGACCCAGCAACCCACTCCCCAAAATCAATCAGCCATTGAAAACCCTGTGAATAGCAGAGAAGCACTAATGATACTGTTTCTCCTGTTGCACATAGAGTTCCTGTGAGGTGGACATGGACTTGACAGTACCTAACAACAGCAACAGCTGAAAGAGAAAGAATTTTCCCAGTGGTAATGCCACATACTTCCTTCAAGTCATGTGGAATGTTGCTTCAGACTCTCACCATAAGGAACTAAGGGAAAGAGAAACTTGAGTGAGCTTCACTTAAGACCCAAAGGGCATTTCCCCAGCTCTCTTCTCTTGGAAGACTGAAGTCATGTGCAGCACAAATCCCTGGGGATAAAGTGCTGTCAGCCTGCACCTGTCTTCTTAGAACCATGTCCCAACAGGTGGAGTGGTGCTCTCTGTTGGGAAAGATGGTAGAGACAGAATATCTAGCACTGTCTTCTTCAGTCTCGATAACCCACACAAGCATGATTTTGTTCTAACATTATAAAAACAATCAGCAAGGAGATTTAGAAATTTTATTAATTTTATTAACTTGGGTTCTACTATGCAGCCCCCTCTTCCACCAATCTGTGGGGTGGGTCCAGGGCCTCTTCCTGGGGTGAGTCTCTTCCTTATCAATGCACTTATGCCCTCTCCTTTCCTCTTGAGTACTAATTACAATTAGATGGATGTGTTACAAGCTACTTTTACATAGGGAAAAGATAAAATAGGTGATTTATTTTGTAACAATGAAATATATATTTATTATGAATATAACTCCTCAAAGCTCCATGATGAGTTTGGAGAAGAAATCACAGAAGAGTGTTCCTTTTTGGATTTTTAAAAACTAACAACAACAACAACAACAACAACAACCCCAGTCTTTATATTTATGCATCTCATCCTTGTTAGTCATGGAAAGGAAAAAGAAGACCGAAAACAGGTCACAGGATATGGGCATATCTGACTCCTGGGCATCTTAGCTTGTTGGAAACTGGTGTCCGGTGACCTTCACAAGTAAGCTGGCCACAGTTCACAGAGACCCAGGGTGGTCAGGGCTGAGCTCTGTCCCTCACCTGGAATAGCGAAGGATACACAGCTTCTTCTCAGCCATCTTCAGGATGATTGGAGCCCACTGGAAGCTGTAAGGACACACAGGAGGGAAGCCTTCTCAGGATGCCAGACTGGATCTATAAGCTTACATCAGCACATGGTTCAAACAGCACTTCATAACCCATGACCATCACTTCTGACCAGGAACTGAAGGTCCAAGATGGCAGCTCCAATCATGCACCCATTTCCCTTAATAAAGCCCCCCGATAGGCTGTGTGGATTTTCACTGAAATCCATCCCCTTGAACTTCTGCCTGTTTCTGACAGTTCCTTAGTGATGGTTCCAGAGAGTAGGCTCCTTCCCCATTGCGATCAGTAACTGCTCCTCAAAGTAGAGAAGCTGATCAACTTCAAAACAGTCGCTGGCCCGAGGCACCACTTTTTCGAGGCACTTCTGGATCTCCGCTTCGCTGGCGTTCTGTTGTCTTGCTCTCTTGAGGTAATTATAGACCTCCTCAAATGCTTCCTCTCCCAGCTTCTGCATGGCTGATCTGCTGAGAGAGTTAGGAAAGATTACAACAAATTCCATGTGGAGATCACCTGCAAGAAAAGGTATTTTTAGATTGTCGGTTCTACCAATAAAATCATTGCACTGGGACTTAGAAAAAAAGAGAAAAAGATAAGGCACAATGTCTCACCCTAAGCATTCAACAATATGTTCCAAGTGTTCTTCCAGAAACTGTGAGCATAGCAGGAAACAGGCAAATTCTTGCCTTCGTGTGTGTGTGTGTGTGTGTGTGTGTGTGTGTGTGTGTGTGTGTAGATACACTTTGTATTAATCAGCTTTTCGTTACTATAATAAAAGACCTGAGACAGGTTACTTATGGTGAAGAGAGGTTTATTGGATTGCAGTCTTGGAGGTTTGAAGTTTAAACAGCACAGCAGAAGCTCTTTGGTGAGGCAGCTGCATCATGTCATGGCCAGGACAGTGCTGGAAGAAGTTATCACAGCTTGAAGCAGGAGTGGAGAGAAAGAGAATGTGTGTGCCCTTTGTAACAGTCCTCTCAGGAGAACTCAAGGGGCCACCCATGAACTACCTAGGGCCTCCCAAAGTGTCTGCCATTTCCCCTCAGCACCACCTGGAGACCTAATCTTTAACCACCATGGAGTCTTGGAGGACACCCAAACCCTTCCCAAACTATGGTGTCCGCATATGTGCACACATGTGTGCATGAACACATACTCATAGATGTACACAGTAATCCATGTCATGTGATGCTAAGAGTGCTAAGTGAAACTAAGGAAAAGCAGGAGGGGTCCTCTTGAGGAGGCGTCATTTGAGTAGAGACCCTCATGAAGCAAGGACAATACAAAGGGCAAGAAAATTTGGGTCCTAAAACTGAAACTGGGAGGAGAAATATCAAGAAGGGTCAGAAGAAAAAAGGAGATGGGATGGTAGGATATAAAATGAAGAAATAGCTAACAATAAAACATAATAATGAGATGAGGAAGAGGAAATGAAGGGAAGAAGAATCGCCGTATTCACCACCCACCAGGCACTTTCTTACCCTCTTTACCTAAATCACACTGAGCCTGTGCAGTGGCTTCATGAGGGAGACATGTTTTCTAATCCCTGGTCTACAGAGGAAGAAACTGAGGTGGAAAGGGGTAAGGTGATTTGGCTGAGGTCCCCCCAAGGTCAGCATTCACTTTTCCACACAAACCCCCATCCCTGTCCACACACATGACCTTATCTCCTATGTTTATGTCACAGGAAATCGTTATGGGATGAAGGGATGCCCACAGAGCCATGAAGGGTCACGAGGAAACCGTAAAGCACTAGGCAAGGTTACCGCTGGTGGTCAGGGGCCATGGCGTCTCACCTGGGCCCTGACTGCTGGAGGGAAGCAGGGTGGAGCCAGTGGTGGAAGTGCTAGGAAACCCTCAAGTCATGCTGGCAGGTGAGAAAGACATGCAAAGATGAAGGCAAGAACCCAACAAATTTGATGTCTAAGGAGACCTTAGAATTTGACTAGTTAGTTCTGACTTATCCTGATTCAACTTAGAACTTTTTGACTTTATGATGATGCCATCGTGACATGCGTTCACTGCAAACCATACTTGGAATTTTGAGTTTTGACCTCCTGTGCCAATTACACAGTGTGATACTCTCCCGAGGTGCTGGGCAGGTGCACGCTCACAAGGGTAAACAGCCTATGTCCCTCGGTGGTTTTTGGATACACATGTTATGCGAGAATTTAACACTTCAACACAAAGCCTGTGTTAAATGATGTTGCCAACTGCAGGCAAATACAAGTTTTCTGGGCATTTACAGTGGGGTGGGCTAAGCTGTGATACTTGGTAGTTTAGGTATATGGAGTGCATTTTTGACTTGCACTATTTCCCACTTAGTATGGATTGATCAGGATGTCACTGTAAGTTGGGGGCATCTCCTATAATGTCACCACTGGTGATAAGGGAGCTCAAGAAGCGTCCTCTGAAACCATGGTAACTAACAGTTCTTGAGCTTTCTCTGTGTGCCAGGCTCCACACTGTGCCACCCTCATGCCACCATTAAATCCACAACGCCGTGGATAGCTATTGCTATTCTCATGTTATAGACAAGAAGTCTGAGATACACGGATGTAACTTTCCCACTGCCAGAGTTTGCAAGTGGTGGAGGGAGGACTGGACCCTGGGACTGTCACATCAGAGCTCATTCTGTCTCTCACTATTGCATGGACTTTGGTCCTGGGGTGGACCTGGGGTGGAATCTTAGCTCTGCCCTTCACTGGCAGTGTACACTTGGACCAGTTACTCCATGTTAGAATGTGAATGCTGACCCCCACCCCCGAATTCATATGTTGAAACTACATCCCTGCAATGGTATTAAAAAGTAGGGCCTTTGGGAAGCAAAGGAACAGCACTTTCAAGTGGGATTACTTCCCCTATAAAAGAGAGTCTGGGGAGTGTCTGCCCTTCCACCAGGTGAGGATACACAGAAGGTACCACCTGTGAGGAACAGGTGCTCACAACACACTGCATCTGCTGGTGTCTCCATCTTGGACATCCCAACCTCCAGAACAAGTGAACAATGAATTTCTGTTGTTTATAAATTTTCCAGTCTAAAGTATTTGGTTATAGTAGCAGGAACAGACTAAGACTTGTAACCTCTTTAGCCTGGGCTTTGTCATTTGTAAGTGAGGATTTTATACACACATACAGCTTAGCAGAATACCTGCCACCTACCAGCACTCGATAGCTATAGGCTTACTATTGTGCACGGGATGATTACTTTCCCTGGGGTGAGCTGCACAGCAGTCTTATTTTCATTTAACCGAAAGCCTTGAGCAACTTTATAGTTCCACCCTTGGTTAAGACACTATTTAAAAAATATTTTTTATCTTCTCTGGATGAATTTGGAAGAAATGAAAGACCCAGGAGGCCACTAGCACAATAGCAGTAAAACCATGTAATTTCATAGAAATTATCATGAAAACCAAGTTTAGCAGAGAGCATAAAGAGAATGCCTGGGTTATTATTCAGGCATAGTTTAAGAAAGTGCTGAAAATGGTTTTATGCATGATAAGAAATCCCTGCACATCAAATATGAATGAGTCCTTGCAGGAATAGAAGGCCACGTATTGTGCCTTTCACACTCCATTTCCACAGTCACCTGGGGCCAACAAGCACCAGGAATCCTCATTAGGCACGAGGCCTTCTCTAAGGTTTCAAATGGCTGCCGCTGACTCAGGGTGGGGTGAGGACAGAAGGGCCATCCACACAGGCAGGCACCTCAGCAGCAGGCAGCAGGCCCAGGAGGGACCTCTGACTCTCAGGTCCTTTTTTGTCAAGGGTCCAGCCCTTCTGCTCTGTCCACACAGGGCAGAGTCTTGACTGCAACTGTTGGTTTGGTCTCCTGTTAAAACTACCAATTCCTGAAAGGGTTATTTTATTTGTGACCTCAATTCTCTCCATTACTCATAATAATAGTAAATGTAGATGGACTGACTAACAACAACAAAAAAAATCCAACTACGTACTGTTTGCCTGAGGCCATACCACTGTGGCATCTGATCCGGTCAGTTCTGGGCCGCTAAGCAGGGTTGGGCCTGGTTAGTGCTTGGATGGGAGACCACCTGGTGCCGTAGGCTTGGGAGAAGGACCCAGCAGCCCACTCCCAAAACTCAATCTGCCACTGAAAACCCTATGAATAGTGGAGAGGCACTGACAATAGTGTCTCACCTGTTGTACGTAGGGTCGCTCTGAGTTGGACATCGACTCAAAGGCACCTAACAACAACAACAACAAGGTACTGTTTACAAGAGACACACCTAAAACAAACAGTCATTAAAACATTGAAAGCAGCTGGCATGGTGGTGCAAGCCTATAATCCCAGCACTCAGGAGGCTGAGGCAGGAGGATCCATGCAAGTTCCAGGCCAGCCTGGGCTATATAGCAAATCCCTGGCCAGCCTGGGCTAACCTGTCTAAGAAAAAAAAGAAAAAAAAAAGAGAAAGAAAGAGCCAAACACCACAAACAAACAAAATAGGTTGAAAGTAAAATCAGAATAATGAAAAGATCGCAGATAAATAATAACAAAAAATTTAAAAAAAACCCGTAGTAGTCACACTACCATGACGTAAGTGCATTTTGAGTTTATAAAAAGCATTATTAGAGATAGAAAAAGTCACTAACTACATAGTGACACATTTTAATTTGCAACAAATAAGTTAAAATCCTCACCTAGTATTCATCTAATAAAATCAAAATATATACAGCACTGCAGAGAGAAAGTATCAGATATCTTCACAGTGTTGGATTTCAACATACTTTGCTCAGCTATTGACAGGTAAAGTATCCAAAATATTAGTAATGACACCAAAGCTCTGAACAACTTTCTTAACAAGTTGAACCTAATAAGCACATACACGGAAACCAACCCTATCTGACAATTAGAGAACACACATTTTTCTGTGGCTCTTATGTAACATTTACAAAAAAACAATCATATGCTAGACAATTCAAGTTTCAACACACAATAAAATGCTTAGAAATCTATAATAAAGGGCTGGCAATGTAGCTTAGTAGTGGAACACTTGCCTAGCATGTGCAAGGTCCTGGGTTGTAGCTCAGTATTGAAAAACAACCCAAACAAAACCTGCCAAAAATCTGTAATAAAAATATACATTAAACATTTATGAGCTGGGCACAGTGGTTGTTGTTGTTGTTAGGTGCCGTTGAGTCGGTATCCGACTCATAGCGACCCTCATAGGGTTTTCAATGGCTGACTGTTTCGGGATTGCCTTGGGAGTGGATTGCCAGGTCCTTCTCCCATTTTGCGGTGCTGGGAATTGAACTTGGGTCCTCAGAGACTGCAGCGCAGTGCTGTACCAACTGAGATAAATCTGAGCCCCGGACACAGTGGTGCATGTCCATAATTCCAGTGGCTGGGGAGGCAGAGGCAGGAGGATCGCAAGTTCGAAACCAGGGGCAGTCTGCATAATTTAGGAAGACCCTGTCTCAAAAAGTAAAAAAAATAGGTATGCAGCTCAGTGGTCCAGCACTTGCAAAGCATTCAAGCGTGAGGCCCTGGGTTCTGCAAAAAAAAACAAAGAAAGAAAGAAAGAAAGAAAGAAAGAAATATATATATAAAACATTTGTACATGTGAGCAAATTTAGAATGGATTTATCAGGATAACAGGGACATTTTCTAAATAAATTATGGGTCAAAGAAGAAATCAGTGGTGTCATAAACAACCTCATTTTAGGCCGAGAGGAAAGTGGTAGATGTCCCAGCGCTGTGATATCAGGGTGTGAATTTATTCTTCCACTTGGAAAACACACTGTAATATTTAATATCTCTGCAATGATGCATTTGAATATTTTAGGACTCATAAAATGGAAAGTGCTATTTAAGGGGATTCAGTTGCTGTTACTGTTGACTTGGGAAGGAAAGGTGTTGTCCTCTGTACTTTCAAATTAAAGGAGTTCCAAGTTTCTTTTTACAAAGAGGGAAAAGTGGGGTTGGGGACCAGGGGCACTGTTTCTTTAGCTAGCTTGGTCTTTCAAATAAATCAAATTATTTTCTTTTTGTTTCCATCTATTTCTTTCTGTGTTCTAGTTCTTTTCTCCATTTTATCATCTTGGTCAAAAATCAAGTCTTGAAAGTTTTTTTCTTTGTTGTTGTTAGGTGCCATCAAGTTGGTGTCTGACTCATAGTAACCTTACATACAATAGGGGAAACACTATTGTGGTGCTTCTTTGCTATTCATAGGGTTTTCAATGGCTGATCATGTTTTGGGAGTGGGATGCTGGGTCCTTCTCCCAATACTAAAGTACCTGGTGTTCCCTGGAGGTCTCCCATCCAAGCACTAATCAGGCCCGACCCTGATACTCTTATCCTGCATGTCGAAATATTCAACTTTCCAATCACGCTGCCTTATAACAAAAGCCTCCAGGACAATCATGATTCACATTTACTTGTCATGTCTCTCTAGTCCCCTTCAGTGGTCTAGACCAAAATGCCAGGCCCAAGCTACTTAGGAAGTAAAGGCAGGTTCACTTTGGCTAACAGTTCTGGAGATTCAAGTCCAAGATCAAGTGGTCCCATTGGTTTGGGCCTCTGGTGAGGGTGGTACCTTGTCAGAAGAGAGCATGTCACAGAGTGGTCGGTCTTATCTTGAGGCAGCAGAGAAGATGGGACCAGGCTTCTGTAATTCCTGGTGAGGACACAGCCCTAAAGACCTAAAGACCTCCCATGAGGCCCCACCTCTTAAAGGTCCACAGCACCTTCCAATACCACCACTTGTGACCAAGCCTTTACATGTAACTTTTGTGGTACACTTATCTGAACTACGGTACTTTTTTTTTTTTTTTTTTTTTTTTTTTTTTTTTTTTTTTTTTTTTTTTTTTTTTTTTTTGAGAATAGGCTTCTTTCATCTGGCATACTGTCTTGGAGATTTATCCGAAAGTCTTGTGTTCATTCCTTTTTATTGCTAAGTAGTATTTCACTGTATGCATGTACCACCATTTATCTATTTGCAGTTGACCAACATTTGGGTTGTTTCCAGTTTTCGAAGAGTATGAATATATTTTGTGAGGACATATATTTTCCTTTCACTTGGATAAATGCCTAGGCATGGAATTGCTAGGTTGTATGGTAATTGTATATTTAATTTTATAAGAAATCACTTAACTTTCTTCCAAGGTGGCTGCTTCATTTTGCATTGCTATCAACAGTGTTCCTGCTGTTCCTTATCCTTACCAGCTTTTGATATTTTCCTTAAAACTCTTATGCTAAGTACTCTGTCTATTTTTAATTTATTATTTACATACTCATGAGTATGGAATAGAATCCCTACCTTACAGCTGAGAAAACTTAGGGACAGATATTAAGTAACAACCATTAAATGGCACTTGTTGTTGTTGTTAGGTGCCATCAAGTCGGCATCCAACTCACAGTGACCCTACATACAACAGGGGAAACACTATTGTCAGTGCTTCTCTGCTGTTTATAGGATTTTCAATGGCAGATTGATTTTTGGGAGTGGGTTGCTGGGTCCTTCTCCCAAGCCTATAGTACCTGGTGTTCCCAAGCGGTCTCCCATCCAAGTACTAACCAGGCCTGACCCTGCTTAGCTTCCGAGATCTGATGTGATCAGATGCCACAGGGCTATGGCTGTAGGCTAAGAGGCACTAGATGGGGAGTAAAGACTGATTCTCATTCAAACTTTGCTCCTAGCAACAGGTGGCCTAGTCACTCAGTTCTGCAGGCCCATTACCATCTTCCTTAATAAAACAAAATCAGTAATTTCTGAAACAATCTCCAAGCTCATCTCTAATATCTATGAGTCCTTCACAATTTGGAGAGATTGCTAATGATTTCACGTGTACATAGGGAGTCCTTATCATTAACCAAGTCCCCAAATTTACAAGTTTTTTTAGAGCACCAGAACACAAAAACATTTACTAATGATTGTATATAAAATTATTCTGCTCTGAAACATGCCTTTGTGCTGAATGCTAGCTTCTGTTTCTCCCCTTGGCATTAGGAGTTCTACTTCCTGTGAGTTCTGTGAAGAGATGAACACAAAGTACAAATGCAATGCAAACTGACTTCACTAAAATGGGGGCACAAGACTGAAAGAAACGTCAGGCTTCACTTGGTAATAAAAGCCATGTTGGAACCTTGGGCTGTCGTGGTACGTTAGGACCTGAGTATTTAATAGTAAGATCAGTTAACTATTATGGTTGTTGTTAGGTAGAGTCAGGTAGAGTCAGATCTAACTCACAGTGACCCTATGTACAACAGAACAAAACACTACCCTACACTGTGCCATGCACATGATGGTTTTATGTTTGAGACCAACGTTGCAACCACTATATTTCTTCTCATTTTCAGTTGTGCCACATCAGCAAAAGGATGTCTCAGAGGCTTTCCTCCATTCCTGTCCTTAAGGTCAATTCTACTTTAAGGAGGCAATCCTTCCTCAGTCATTTCTTGAGTACCTTCTAGCCTAAGGGGGCTCATTTTCCAGCACTATATTTGACAGTGCTTCTCTGATATTCATGGAGTTTTCAATGGCTAATTGTTTTGGGAGTGGGCTGCTGGGTCCTTCTCCCTAGTCTGTCTTAGTCTGGAAGCTTAGTTGAAGCCTGTCCACCATGGGTGGCCCTGCTGGTATCTGAAATACCACTGGCATAGCTTTCAGCTTCACAGCAATACGCAAGCCCCCACAGCAGGACAAACTGACAGACACGTGGGGGAGTTAACTCTTAACAGAAAAAACAACAGCAATGACACTATGTGCTTCAAACAGAATGATTTAAATTTTCAAGGACTGGAGCTGGGTGTGGTGGTTCATGCCTATAATCCCAGCAATTTGGGTAGCAGAGGCAGGAGGATCCCAAGTTTGAGGCCAGAGGTAGTCTGGGTAACTTAGTGAGACCCTGACTTAAAAGTAGAAATAAATGGGCTGGAGGTGCAGCCTAGTGGTTGAGCTCTTGCAAAGTACATATTAGGCCCTAGGTTCAACACATAAGTACTGCAAAAATAAATAGATGATAGATAGGGACAATATTTAGATAGAAAGAGAGAGAGACAGAGATGGTATTTAGATAGATTATAGGTAGGGATGATATTTAGATAGATAGATGATAGATAAATAGATAGGGATGATATTTAGATAGATGATTGATAGATAGAGATAGATAAATAGATAGATAGATGAGAGAGAGGGCACCAGGGATGATATTTAGATAGATAGATGATACGTAGATGATAGATAGGGATGATGTTTAGATAGATTGATGGATGAAGAGATAGAGATGATATTTAGATAGATGATAGATAGATAGGGATGATAGATGAGAGAGAGAGAAAGAGGGAGAGAGAGAGAGTATGATTTTCAAGGATTGTGAGATTTTGAGAAACTCAATAAGATATTTTCCCTCAGTGCTTTTATGATTTGACTATGCTTTTCCTCCATGTCTTCCCAGGCTCTTTTTCAAAGTGTTTTTGCAGCACTGGCAATGGACGGCAGGCCTGAGGCATGGACCACCGAGCCCCTCCCAGCCCTTCCCAGTGCCTTGCTGTGGGAGTGTCTGGCGCTTTCTCCCTCGACCTCTTCTGTCTCCTACCTGCATTCACTCCAAGGTGCCCCGTCCAGGCTCGCTAGCTCCTGGACATCACAGCTGTCACACTTGTCCTTTTTTGCCCTTGAGCTCCAGACTCAGGCAGCCAACTACCCGAGGCTGCTCCTCCTTGGACGTCCAGCAGGAAGCTCAGGCTTCTGCCCAGTTCATCCCAATCTCTCCAAACAGCTCAGGCTGCAGCTTTCGCCATCTCAGTCCTGGCATCTACAGCCTTACGCTGCTCAGGTCAGAACCTCTGGGTCATCCCTGATTGCTGTCTCGCTCTCAGGCTCCACTAGGCTCATAACGAGGCCCGTCAGTCACTCCTCTCAACTCCAGTTTCCAGCCCTTCTCACCATTCCCACTCGGGGTCACTTCCCCAGCCTCTCAGCTGGTTGTCTGCTCTTTCCCTTGCTCCCCTGTTGCCTGTCTTCACCTCAGCAGCCAGACTGGGCCCACCCCGCTGGTGGTGATAGTCTGCATTACTCTGAACGATCCTGCAGCACACGTCTCCAGCCTCCCTCCTCTCAGTCACTCTATTCCACCTGCACTGGCTCCTTGCTCTTCCTTGAAGACATCAGGCACATCATACCCCAGGGCCCTTGCATTTGCCATTTCTCTGCCTCTGTCTTCAGATACTCTTCTATGTCTCTATCCTTTGTCTTATTGAAGTCTTTCCCCTCACGTCATCTTCTCAGAGAGGCCCATCTGACCACCCTCTTTACAACTGTAACTGTTACCTGCCTTCTATAAGGCCCACGTACCCTCCCTGCTTCTATATTTTCTTCTTAGTACTCGTTGCTTTCTAGTATGGTCTGCTTTGCCCTACCACTGTATGATCTGATCATATTTTACAATCATCCCCCAGAGCAGAAGGTCTACGAGAGCAGGGAGCATTCTTACTTTTTTGTTCACTGATCCCAGTGTCTAGAACAGTGCCAGACACACAGCAAATTCACTACAAATCAATCAACTGATGTCTTAAAAGTCAAATAGGAAGGGGACGTGGTGAGGACATATAATATGATTTAACAAAATGCATCTCTAGTATTTGGGAGTAGGACCTGGCGAGCCACTCCCGAAACAAGTAGCCATTGAAAACCCTATGGATAGCAAAGAAACACTGTCAGATATAGTGCCTGAAAATGAGGCCCCCAGGTTGGAAGGCACTCAAAAGACTACTGGGGAAGAGTTGCCTCCTCCAAGTAGAGTATACCGTGATGAGGGAAATGGAGTAAAACCCCAGGGTGCTCAACGTGATGATGTGACACGACTCAAAATGAGGA
>VMDO01006937.1:49296-95641 GCA_007922755.1 Pedetes capensis | reverse complement strand
TGAAAAGCAAAGATGTCACATTGAAGACGAAGGTGCATCTGACTCATGCCATGGTATTTTCAGTGGCATCATATGGTTGTGAAAGCTGGACATTGAACAAGAGAGACAGAAAAAGAATTGATGCTTTTGAATTGTGGTGCTGGAGACGTCTATTGAATATACCATGGACTGCCAAAAGAACCAACAGATCTGTCCTAGAGGAAGTGCAACCAGAGTGCTCCTTGGAAGCAAGAATGGCCAGACTGCATCTTACATATTTCGGACATGTGGTCAGGAGAGATCAATCCCTGGAGAAGGGCATCATGTTTGGAAGAGTGGCAGGTCAACGCAAAAGAGGAAAACCCTCCACCAGATGGATTGACACAGTGTCTGCAACAATGGGCTTAAACATAAATAAGACCGTTTGCCTGGCACAGAATCGGCAAGTGTTTCGATCTGCTGTACATAGGGTCGCTATGAGTCGGACTGGACTCGACGGCACCTAACAACAACAACAACAACACTGTGTGATAAGGTCCATGATGAAATAAGTTCAGGGTGCTATGGGTATACCAAAAGAGCCATCTACATGATTTAATCTTAAAGTGATGAGGGCACATTTTATCAAAATTAGTCTATTGATTGGTTTTTAAAGTGGCTCAGATGATCCTCAATTTTAAGTCATACTGACATTTCTATTAAAAATGAGATATACTTGAAGTCAAAGAATTGCTTTGCAAAATCCTAAAGTGTGCAAGGCATAGTGGTGCACACCTGTAATCCCAGAGACTGGGGAGGCTAATGCAGGAGGATAGCACGTTCAAGGCAACCTGTGTAGCTTAGCAAAACCCTGTCTCAAGATAAAAGATAAAAATGGGTCTAGGGTTGCTTCCACCTGCAGCCATAGCACTGTGGCTTCTGATCCCATCAGATCTCGGAATCTAAGCAGGGTTGGGCCTGGTTAGTACTTGGAAGGGAGATGGCCTGGGAAAGCCAAGTGCTGTAGGCTTGGGAGAAGGACCAGGCAACCCATTCCCAAAAATCAATCCGCCATTGAAAACCCTATGAATAGCAGAGAATCACTGACAATAGTGTTTCACCTGTTGTATGTAGGGTTGCTATGAGTTGGACACTGACTCAACAGCACCTAACAACAACAACAACAACAGGGGTGCGTCTCAGTGGTAGAGCACTTGCAAAGTATGCATGAGGCCCTGGGTTCAACACCCAAGCATCAAAAAAGGAGGGGATGGCTAGGGGTGCAGCTCAGTGGTAGAGTACTTGCAAAGCATCCACGAGGCCCTGGGTTCAAGCCCTAAGTACTTCAAAATCCTAAAGTTCCTTTAGTGTCTTTCTTAGTAGGTTTTAACTTTTTAGTTTATATCCATTTAAAAGTCTTTGCCAATAAATAATGTTACACATATTATCCCAAATTTCAGAATATTAGATTTCATACTCTATTGTTTTCGTTTAAAATAAAAACATACATTACAGGTTACCACAGGATATATGATGGTAGGAGGAATGTACAGAACAGACTTAATTTTTACTTTCTAATTCTTGCATTCTACAACACTAGTCCTTAACCTTTTTGGCACCAGGGACTGGTTTCCTGGAAGACAGCTTTTCCACCCACTGGTGTTGGGAGGATGCTGATCTGACAGGAGGTGGAGTTTAGGTGGCAATCTGAGTGATGGTAAGCAGCTATAAATACAAATGTAAATACAGACAGTTCCAGTCCACAGCCCAGTGGTTAGAGACCCCATTTTATAAGATTTTTTAAAACAATAACTATGTATTCCTTTCGTAACTGAAAACCATGTATTTATTAATAATGTTATAAAACACATATTTTATTCATATTTCCACATATTGTTCATATTGTCTATGGATCAACTACAGAGGTACAAGTATACTAAAATTACTTCACTGGGATTTAACTATTGTTGAGTAATAACACTGGTAGGGACATTATAATTTTGTGATGACATTAAGCAGGAAGAAGTACAAAATGATAATGCTGTATTTAGTGTACTCTGCCCCTTATTTTATTATAATGTAAAATCTTGAGGACAAAAATTTGCATTATTTCTTTTGTGTGTGGCCATCGTTGAACATTATGTTCCTTGCTCTCAGGGCATAATTCAATACTGCCAACTTAAATTCATGTACTTTTCTTCTATGCATTTCAAAGTGCTATTTAGCCTGCATTTAATCTATCTTGCAGTATTTCTCCATGATATATTAAAACTAAGTTAATAACAACCTTCTCTCAAATTTGCAGGACACAGGTGGAGCACAAGTAATATAAACTCTTTGTACCACTCAGACTCTGAGCAACTGTATAATTTAGAGCAGTTATGGAACCAAATACTCTAGAGCTTCTTCATCTTTCCTCTTCATCCAATTCTTCCTTTCCAACCAATTCAGTCTACTAATATTCATGAAAAAAAAAAAAAAAGAAAAAAATCACCTAAGCTGGTAAGATTTACTACAGTTTATAGCTAGAAGAATGTTGAAGTTCTTGCTCCTTGAGCAAGTCTCTGAGCTCCAGTCTTATCACCTATATAACAGGGATAAATATGTCTCTTTACCAACTAGAGTTCTCAAGGGCTCAGAGGAAAAGGCTTTGTTAATCATAAAGTATCATAAAGACAACACTATTAATATAATAAATGCTCTTTACTAGTAGTCAACTCCCATTCTTTTTATATCAATTAAGAAAAACAGTTATTGTCATAAAATCATTCATGCAGAGAGTGAGTCATGGTAAAAATTGAATGTTAATTTATATGTGCATGGGATTACTACGCCTTGCTCTTGAGGGGCTCTCAACATTCTTCTCCCAACAGCCTCTTCTTGTCACACCTGGTAAGTTACCTAAAGTTTCTTCATACAGGTCTCTTTAGGGCACATGTTCAATAAATTCTAGGAGGGGAACCAACTAAAATATATAATACAAGTTCTGATGTGGTAGTACTGTCCAGTTATGAACTGTTTCCTGTCCATAGCGTGCAGCAAAGAAAGAATCCTAAAACAAGGATTTGAGAGTAACTTATTTGGGAGATGATCCTATGAAGCAGGAGAGGGAACAGGAGCCATAAGACAGGGAAGGAAGACAAAAGCCAACAGAAGAGCATTCCGGAAGTCACTGCCATAGACAATAGTGGACTGATTCTGCTAATGCTTATGAGAAGCATTTAGAATATCTCCTAGAGTTGTCCATCTGAAAGGTAGGAGGCCAGAAGTTTATCCAGCCAGTTGAGGGATGTCCCCCTACCCTCTAGAGGGAAGTCAGACGTGGAGTGGAGCAAGGAAGAGGAGAATTAGAGTTCACACCCTTCCAGGCTGCTCATGGTACCCAGGCTCAGTAAATCCCCTACTCCCTGTGCTGCTGAAGACAACACTGGCGCAGATGCAGAAAAACTGGGTGTAGTGTGAGTTTGAGATGGAACATCAGCAATGGAAGGTGAGCAAGAATTTGCAAGAAATGACCCACCACAGTCACAGCTGAAATTAGAGGTAGGCAAAGTAGATGCATGCAAAGATCGATGGCATCTGTCACACATATAGTGCCAAGAACTTGTATTTGAAAGAAAACTTCCCAGACTTTCCAAATAAAACTTTCTGTCATAGTTTGAATATAAAGTACCCCCAAAAGTCATGTGCTTTAATGTTCAGAGAAAGCTTGGGAGGTGGGGTCTGGGTTTGTGGAACTGAGTCCCTGGGGGCAGACGTTTGGAAGATTTTAGCTCAGACCCATAGTTCCCTCCTGCTCCAAGATCCCTTGTGGTTGTCTGCCACAGGCTCTGCCACCATTATGGCTTCTAATAAACCATTTCCTCTGTAAGTTTGCTTGGGTTGGTTTTTCTGCTACAGAGATGACAGCTGACTAATACACTTTCCAAGAAATTAAAGGAAGTTACTCTTATCTTGATCCTTCCCAAGTAGTTTTGAGAGCATCTTCATCAAAAGTAGGTGTTACAGACTGAATGTAAAATATTCCCCAAAGGCTCATTGGTTTGAATGCTTGTTCCTCAGCTGGTGGTGCTTGGGAGGCTGTGGAGCCTTTGGGAGGTGGTGCCTAATTGGTGGATCACTGGAAGCAGGCCTTTGAAGATGATACTTGGCCTCCAGTTCCTGTCTTTCTCTGCTTCCTGGTCTGCTATAACATCAAAACCTGTTTTCTGCTACAAGGTCCTGCCCCCATGATAGAAAGTTTAGAGAAATGAGAAAGATATTAAACTTACAAGAAATTTGACCTTGTTTTTGTAAAACTGTCAAGGTCTAGTTCGATAGAAATGGTCAAATTCTTAGTGAATTCAAGTAAATTTGTGGTGTCTTGAGTCAGAACTGACTAGAGGGCACGTAACAACAATAACAGGAACTGGGTTAAATTAGATTTTCAATAATATTACTGGTAATTGCTGTGTTTTACTTGCCGAGTTGCAAAACAAACAAACAAACAAAAAAAAAAAACCGTATGTAAACTCTGATGCACCCATAAGTGGCTTTGAACTGCTTCGAATCACTTACAATTCAACTGAGTATTGACTGTCTGGCAGGCAATAAACCTGACTCACCTTACTGACTATGACATATGCTTATTTGAAGGTTAGGATTTGATACTGTGGTGCCATCCCATTATGTTGTAAAGAAGCACTGGTGTTGTTCTATAAATATGTACAGTAATGTTTTGGAACTACTTGGGGGGTCACAAAGAAAATAAATGCTAAAAATACACATGAAGTTAAGCAATTTTGTGGGGCTACACTACTAGCCATTCTGGGTTGGAAGTGCCCAGCTTAGAGGACATAAACCTGGGGGCAGGTATTGGCAGTATGGCTAAAGAAAGATGGCTGGAGTCTCAACTTCACTACGTCAACTTTCATTCAGTTCTCCCTTTTCCCCCAGAGTATGCCAGTTTCCAATTGTGCTCTGATGCCTCAAATACAAAGAAATAAAATGCTGGGACTCCCTCTAGGTAGGAGAGACATTTACCCAGTAGCAGAAAGAGTTTTAAGACCAAAAACCTCTTAAACAAATTCAATCCATCCTCTTGTTTAACTCCTACAATTTACTCCATTATTTCTGGAGGTACCTGCTCCATCAAATCCTGTGGTTAAATGGTATAAATTGATTGGTGCTTGGCTTTTCTCACTGCTGTCCAAGGATAACCTTTCTGCACTATGTATCAGTTAGGTTCAACCATAGAAGCAAACTATACAGAGAGAGAGAGAGAGAGAGAGAGAGAGAGAGAGAGAGAGAGGGAGGGAGAGAGTGCATGTGTGTGTATGCGTATGCACTCACATGTGAAACTATACAAAGATTTATTACAGAGATTTGATCTTGTGCAGTTTGGGAGTGGTTAAGCAGTCTCTA
Source organism: Pedetes capensis (assembly GCA_007922755.1). Classification (NCBI taxonomy): domain Eukaryota; kingdom Metazoa; phylum Chordata; class Mammalia; order Rodentia; family Pedetidae; genus Pedetes; species Pedetes capensis. The sequence continues at coordinate 90,280 of VMDO01006937.1, read as the reverse complement.
TAATGCCTCAGCCTGTAGCTGTAGCACTGTGGCATCGGATCCTGTCAGATCTCAGAAGCTAAGCAGGGTTGGGCCTGGTTAGCACTTGGATGGGAGACCGCCTGGGAACACCGGTACTGCCGGCTTGGGAGGAGGACCCAGCAACGGACTCCTAAAAATCAATCTGCCATTGAAAACCTTATGAATAGCAGAGAAGCACTAACAATAGTATTTTGCCTGTTGTACACAGGGTCTCTATGAGTTGGATACCGACTTGATGGCACCTAACAACAACAACATAATGCCTCTGTCTTCATGACTAATGCTGGAGCTGAAGTCCACAGGGTAGGCAGTCAGGAAAGGATGATAAATGCAAAGTGGCAAAAAACCAATAAGATGAAAACCACAAGCACAATCTGAAACCTGTTGAGGGGGTGTTGGGGCAGATGACTTATCTCTTTAGTTTTATAGGTTATCTCTGACTGCTATAACAGAATACCATAGACTAGGTGAGTGACAAATAGAAATTTGTTGCTCACAGTTCTAGAGGCTGGGAAGTTGACATGGTGCCAGGATGTTTGGGCTCTGGGTTTGCAAATTGTCATCTTGAATCCTAATGTGGTAGAGAGAAGCAAACATTCTTCCATCTCTTTTTTAAGGGCACCAATTCATTCATGAAGGCTCTCTACCATCATGACCCAATTACCTTTCAAAGGCCTCATCTCTAAATATCACATTGGAGATTAGAATTTTAATGTATGCACTTTGGCCAGCTACGTGGCACATGTATATAATCCCAGCAACTTGGGAGATTGAGGCAAAAAGATTGCAGGTTCAAGCCCAGAAAAAGCCTGTGCAATTTTTCTGGGCTTGAACCTGCAATCTTTTTGCCTAGGGGAATGGCTCAATGGTAGAGTGCTCGCCTAGCATGAATGAAGTCCTGGATTCAACACCCTCCATACCACACATGCATACACATACACATATAGCATTTTGGAGGGACACAAACATTCTCTCCATACTACAGGACCACAGATGAAGAAAGACTATACCCAAGGTGATATACTGAAGCACTGGACCTAATTCAGATGACACAAGTCTGGACTCTGAGCTGATGTTCTAATGGGATGAAAATCTGGAGGTCTTAGGTGGGGTTAATGTATTTTTTGCACTTTGGATGTGAGTTATTAGGCAAACTATCGTATGCATCTTTCAAGTATGGTCCTCTAATCCAAAGAATCCTTGATTGTGCTGGCCAATACAGGAGCATACATATGAGCTGTACAGAAGTAAACATGCACACACAAATAAGTAAAACTGGGAAACATCAATAATGTTGATGGATTATATCAATGTCAATATCAAAACCCTGCTTGTGATATTATACCATAGCTTTACAAAATATTACCTTGGGGAGGGGGATGGGTAAAGTGTACACTAGCTCTGTCTTATTTCTTACAACTGCCTGTGAATCTGCAATTATCTCACTAAATATTTCACACAAAAAAGAATAGCTCTCAGCAATTTTTGTCTCCAAGTATTTCCACCCTTGTGTTATCTCTTCCCCTTAAGTGTAGACAGAACCCAGTGACTTGCTTCTAAGAAACAGGATAAGGAAAATGTAATAAAATGTCACCTTCATGATTGGATAAAAAAATGACTGTCACCTGATGGACTTGCTCTGTTGCCTCTCCACTTATCACTTTGTAGACGCAAACTGCCACATTAGAGATTCCCAGGGGGCAAGGAACTGAGGGCAATCTCTGGCTAACAGCCAGTAAGAAAGCTCTCCTGAGGAACTGAATTCTGTCAATAGCCACTGGGAGAGCTTAGAAACCTCGCTATGACTACAATTCCAGTTGACACCATGATTTCAGCCTATGAGAAACTCTGAAGCATGTCTGGATCCTTGGCCCACAGATACTTTGGGATAATAAATGTACGTTGTTTTAAAGCCACTAAATTTTGATGTGTTTTGCTAGGCAATGATAATTAGTATAACTTGTTACTGTTTCTCTTTCTACTCCAATATTTTTTATTGCTCCTGTCCTTTTTTCTCAATATTTTTTGCTTCTGGGCTTTTATTCCTAAATTGTTTTGTTAGGATTTCGGGAAGAAAACTGTTAGGTATTTGTTGAACCTTCCATCTTTTACTGGAAATCACCTTCAAGTCCTCTGTAATGTACTAAATATTTGTGTTCTCCCTCCTCCATTCATATACTGAAGCCCTAGTTCTCAATGTGTTGGTATAAGGAGGTAGGCCTTTGATAATTAGGGTTAGATCAGATGACAGGGTAGAGCCCCATGACTGCACTAGTGCCCTAATGAGAAGATATAACACCAGACCTTTCTTTTGAACTTTGTAAAAATACAAGAAAGTGGCCACATATGCAAACCAAGAAGAGGACCCTCACTAGGAACAGAATTAATAAGCATTTTTATCCAGGGCTTCCCAGCCTCCAGAACTGTGAAAAATAAATGTCTGTTTTTAGGCCACCCAATCTATGGTAATTTGTTATAGCAGACTGATACATCACAAGACCAATAAAATTAATTGGAAAAAAAATGAATGAGCAGTTTCCTTTAAATAAGTTATTCTAAAATTTTCATGTCATAAGTATAGTCAAGATCAAAAGAAATTCTGTTACAAAATGTTCTTTCATTTTAATCACTTAATCAATGCAGCATAATCACAGGGCTTTATTTTCTTCTTATAGTTTTACAGTAGCAGTAGAATTTTAAAATGCCCCAGTGTGCCATCTGCTGCATTTTCACAAGCATGAACCATACCAATAAAAAGTAATCACTTTCAAATGATCAGCCTCTTAACAAAGAGAAGAAATGTAGGCCTAGACTGTAGGTTCCATCTGAATCACAGTGAGATGTAGCCCTAATTTTGAAAAACCCTTACTTGTATGATTTCTAAGCAACTGAATTACTCCTTTTATCTATTAAGTTGGTGGGTTGTTCCCCCCCACACACCCTTTAACAGGAACTTTCAGAATTGTGTAAAGTAAGTTAGATGAGAGGGAAAAATGCCTCTGGATTTCTCAGTGGTCCTATAAAAAGCCATAGCCTCTTGAGAAATATGTATGATATAAAGCTAAAGAAAGCTAGAAAAGGCTTGCTTTCACCTCTGTAAGTATTTTACTTTGTGTATACCCTGAGGATTAGATTTGTAGCCATTTGCCTAAGTGTTTTTACCATCCAAAAGGATGATAAAACTTATCTGTACAAGTGGGCCAGAAAGTTACAGCCCAGAAAAGATCCCTATGCTAAGTTCCAAAACCCAGGTAGACTAGAGAGGCTGGGTATTTACAGAAGACCAGACTTTGGTAGTATTGTATCACCTGTCACAACCTCCTCCTCCCTAAAACTGCATGTTTACGGCCCTTGGAAAGACTTTACATTCCAAAAGGTAAAAACCAATTTCCTTTACATTGGATCTCAAGGGCAGCAAAAGTTTTCTTCCTCCTTTTGGGAGGAGAGGGAGGTGCTGTCTCTCTTTTGTATATAAATGGATAAAAAGCATTGTTCTCTGATTCTTTTGGGGATGAAACCTACCACCTGCATAGAAAAATTCCATTAATTTTCATTGCAGTGCCTATGGATCTAGGTATAGGAGCCAGATGCTTGTCTTTCTGGAGTATTTATATACATACATCTCACATAACATTACAAGTTGGTTACATATCAAATCCTTCACAGACTTAAACCAATAGAGAACAGCAGCCTTAAGAACAAACAAGGAAGTAAAAAAAGGAATATCTACCAGAAAGCAACCAACATTTCCCATAGTATATTTAGATTAACCTTGGAGAAAAGGCTTCTTCAGAGGTGAAAGATGCTTATGGGATTATTTAATTAAAAGGTATAACAAAAATAGGTCTCAAAACCCCCTACAGAGGGGCTGTGCGCCTCTCAATTCTAGCCCATCTCAACTAGACCTTGTTCTTAAAGCTAAGTTTAGGAATCAAGGTTTTTCTCAGCCCCCTCTCAGACCTACTCCACCACTAGCTGATAGGCTGAATGACCTAAAGCAATGTGTCAGCCCTAAAGAGCTGGCCACAATTAACTCAGTGTGGCCGCCTCTATACATCAGGTGGGTGATGTAAGATTGATCTTTTTTTTTTCTTCTTCATTACTATGAGGTTGCCTCGGTGCATGTTAGGTAAGTGTTATACCACTGAGCTATACCCTCAACCAATTTTTTATTTGAGACAGGATCTTGCTAAGTTATACAGACTGCCTCTGGCCTCAAATTCACGATTCTCCTTTCTTGGCCTCGAAAGATGCTGCGGCGTGGGGTAGACCCATCTTTAAAATGCTTTTGCAGATGGGTGCAGTAGTGCATGCCTATAATCCCAGTAACCTGGGAGGTGGACACAGAAGGATTGCAAGTTGGAGGCCAGAGGCAGCCTGCACAACTTAGGAAGACCCTGTCTCAAGATGAAAAATAAAAAAGGGACTGAGGGTGCAGGTCAATGGTAGAGCGCTTTCAAAAGTAGGCATGAGACTCTGGGTTCAACACCCTAGCACTGAAAAGAAAAGAAAAAAGAAAAAGAAAATAAGAAAATGGCTTTTCACTTGTGAATCTCTTTTAACAAAATAACATTAAAAAACGAGAAAGTGGAAACTGTGGGATATTCATAGCATCTGTGAGAGTTGCAATTCATTATAAGCATCAAGCACTAGTAAGGAAGGAAAGTGCTCCTTCACAGACCTTTGATTGCCCAGTTGTACCCCTTCTTTTTCAGACAAGGGCATCATGGCCTAAAAAGGTAAAAAGAATTGCTTAAGGTAGCCCAGAGAATGCTAGAACTAAAATTAGAGCCAAGATCTATCCAGATCAAGTAATTCCATCATTTAATTGCTAAAAAAAAATCTGTTTTTCCTATAGCAGAAATGGGTTGCTTATCAGAGCCTAGATGTCCTGTCCCACAAATAGCTCTTTGATTTGCATCTCCAAGATGCCTCAATGCTAAGAAAGTCCTGCCCTGCAAATGACAGACATTTAAGACTATAATTCGTATTAACATGATTTTAATAGGCGGCCTAAGTTTTTTGGCTAGCACAGCTTAGTTCTCACCAGGGCCTAACCACCCAAGGAAACTAACAAAATTGATCTTCAAGATCACTCACAGGATCCAGGCAAGAACATTCTAAAGTAGAGCCAAGGACTTTCTAGACAGCCTTCCTCTAATACTACTGAGTACAATGGCTTTGTTGTTGTTGGGTGTCACTGAGTCAGATCCAACTCATAGAGACCTTATGTACAACAGAACAAAACAGTACCCAATACTGTTCCATGTACATGATCTTTTTATGTTTGAGCCCTGTGTTGCAGCCATTATATTTCTCCTCATTTTGAGTGGTACCACAGCAGCAATTGGAGGTCCCAGGGGCTTTACCTCATTCTCTTCATTAAGGATGACTCCACTTTGAGGAGGTAACTCTTCCCCAGTCATCTCTTGAATGCCTTCCAGCCTGGGGCAGTCATTTTCTGGCACTATATTTGACAGCACTTCTCTGCTATTCATAGGGTTTTCAATGGCCATTCATTCAGAGAGTAGGCTGTTGGGTCCTTCTCCCTAGTCTGTCTTAGTATGGAAGCTCAGCTGAAACCTGTCCACCATTGGTGGCCCTGCTGGTATCTGAAATACTGGTAGCATAGCTTTCAGTATCACAGCAACATGCAAGCCCCCAAAGCATGACAATATGATAGACACGCAAGGGATAAAGGCCTTAGATACTCTAAATCCTCATGTTAGGTTGGGAGCAGGCAAGGAGTTAGGTAATCAGGGAGGGAGGAAGCAGATCTTCAAAGGCTGACTTCTCATGTTCTGGTTGTTGGTAGGTGCTGTCCAGCTGGGTCCTCCTCACAGCTAACCTATGTACAACAGACGAAACACTACCCAACACTGTGCCATGCTTGGCACTACTGTCAGTGCTTTTCTGCTATTCAAAGAGTTTTTGATGGCTGATTTTTCAGGGTTGAGCTGCCCGGTCCTTCTCCCAAGCCTATAGCACCTGGTGTTCCCAGACAGTCTCCCATCCAAGTACTAACTAGGCCTGACCGTACTTATCTTCCAAAATCCAACAAAATCATATGCCAAGGTGGTATGACTGTAGGCAAACCTCCCATTAAGTAACAGAAAGTTCCCACGCAGTTGCCACTGACCGCAAGGTTAATGACAACCCAACAGCAATAACATGCAGATGGCTGCGGCTGCTGCTGCTGCTAAGTCCACTGAGTCAAGTCCGACTCATAGCAAATCTATGTACTACATAATTAAACACTCCCTGATTCTGTGCCAGGCACATGATCCTTTTTATGTTTAAGGCCATTGCTGCAAACACTGTGTCAATCCATCTAGTTGAGGTTGTCCTTCTTTCATTACCTGTCACTCTCCCAAACATGATGTCCCTCTCTAGGCATTGGTCTCTCCTGACTACGTGTCCAAAACATGTAAGACTCAGTCTAGCCATCCTTGCTTCCAAGAAGCACTCTGGTTGCACTTCTTCTAGGACAAATCTGTTGGGTTTTTTGGCAGTCCATGATATATTCAATATTCATTGCCAGCACCATAATTCAAAAGCATCAATTCTTCTCCTGTCTCTCTTATTCAATGCACAGCTTTCACAATCATATGATATGACTGAAAATACTATGGCATGAGTCAAGTGCACCTTCATCTTCAATGTGACCTCTTTACTTTTCAGCACTTTAAAGAGGTCTTCTGCAACAGCTTTTCCCAATGCAATGCATCTTTTGCTTTCTTGACTGCCTCTTCCATGGCTATTAATTGTAGAACCAAGTAGAGCAAAATCCTGGACAACCTGTCTTTCCTCCACTTATCATGAACTTACTACTGACCCATAGTTGTAAAGATTTTTGTTTTGTTGACATTGAGGCACAATCCATACTGAAGGCTGTGTTCTTTGATCTTCATCAGTAAATGTTTCAAATCCTCTTCACTTTCAGCAAGCAGAATTGTGTCATCTGCATAATGCAAGGTTGTTAATGAGTCTTCCTCCAATCATGCTGCTGCATTCTTCTTCATAAAGCCCAGCTTCTCAGATTATTTGCTCTGTAGACTGAAGAAGTATGGTGAAAAGAAACAGCCCTGGTTCAAATCTTTCTCGACTTTAAACTAGGCAGTGTTTGCTTGTTTTGTTTGAAGGATCGCCTCCTGGTCTATGTACAGATTCCTCATGAGTACAATTAAGTGCTCTGGTATTCCCATTCTTCACAATGTGATCCATAATTTGTTATGATCCACACAAATGTCTTTGCATAGTCAATAAAACAGACATCTTTTTGGTATTCTGTGCTTCTGGCTAATATCCATCTGACACCAGCAATGACATTCCTCGTTCCATGCCCTCTTCTGAATCTGGCTTGATTTTCTGGCAGTTCCCTGTCTACATACTGCTACAGTTGTTTTTGAATGATCTTTAGGAAAATTTTGCTTGCGTGTGGTATTAATGATATCATTCAATAGTTTCCACATTTGGTTGGATCCCCTTTCTTGGGAATAGGCACAAATATGGATCTCTTCTGCTCAGTTGGCCAGGTAGCTGTTTTCCAAATCTCTCAGCATAAATAAGTTAGCATCTCCAGTGCTGCATCTGTTTGTTGAAACATCTCAATTGGTATCCCATCAATTCCTGGAGCCTTCTGTTTCACTAATTCCTTCAAGGCAGCTTTCACTTTGTCCTTCAGTACCATTGGTTCCTGATCATATGCAACCTCTTGAAATGGTTGGTCATCACCAATTATTTTTGGTTTAATGACTTTGTATCCCTTCCATTTTCTTTTGATGTTTCCTGCATCATTTATTATTTCCTCTGTAGAATCCTTCACTATTGTCACTCTAGGCTTGAATTTTTTCTTCAATTTTTTTAAGCTTGAGAAAAACAGTATATTCTTTGATTTTTGGCTTTTTATCTTCAGTTTTTTGCACATGTCATTATAATATTCGATTTTGTCTTCTCAATCTGTCCTTTGAAATTTTCTGTTTAGTTCCTGAACTTCATCATGTCTTCCTTTTATTTTAGCTGCTTGACGTTCAAGGGCAAGTTTCAGGGTCTCTTTTGACATGTAATTTAGCCTTTTCTTTTTTTCCTGTCTTTTTAATAACTTTTTGCTTTCCTCCTGAACGATGTTTTGATGTCATGCTACAACTCATCTGGTCTTCTATCACTATTGTCTAACACATCAAACTTGTTCTTGAGGTGGTCTCTGAACTCAAGTGGTATATACTTGAGGTCATACCTTGGCTCTCCTACACTTATTCTAATTTTCTTCAGTTTCAGTTTGAACCTTCATATGTGCAGTTTATGGTCTGATCCACAAGCAGCACTTGGTCTTCTTCTGACGTTTGGTATTGAGCTTTTCCATGTCTCTTTCCACAAATGTAATCAATTTGGTTCCTGTATGTTCTATCTGGTAAATTGCATGTGTATGTTGTTGTTGGGTTTTCAATGGCTAATTGTTTCAAGATTGTTTTTTCGGGAGTGGATTGCCACATCCATCTCCTATTTTTGCGGTACTGGGGATCGAACCTCGGTCCTCAGACAGTACAGAGCAGCACTCTACCAACTAAGCTAAACCCCAGCCCCCTCCAAGTGTATGGTCACCCTTTATGTTGGTGAAAAAATAGTTGCAATGAAAAGCTCATTGGTCTGACTAAATTCTATCATGTGATCTCCAGCATCATTTCTGTCACCAAAGCCATATTTTCCAACAACTGAGCTGCCTTCTTTGTTTCCACCTTGTGTATTCTACTCACCAGTATTTATCAGTACATACTGATTGCATGTGCAATCCATTTCAAATTGCAGGAGCTGGTAAAAATCTTCCCTATCTTCATTTGTAGCCTTAGTGGTGGATGCATAAATTTGAATGGAGTCATATTAACTGCCCTTCCTTGTACGCATATGGATATTATTCTGGCTTGGTTGGTAGAGTGCTACTCCACACTGAAGACCCAAGTTCAATTCCTAGCACCACAAAAATGGGAGAAGAACCCAGAAATACACTCTCAAATCTCAGCTGGGAGTTGGTCCTCACTTAATGGAATCTAACAACTACTCTTAAATCTCATGTAAGTCATGTGTTCTCATCCCCTACATGTCTGTCAGTTTTCTGTGCTGGGGGGGCTTCTATATTGCTGTGATACTGAGAGCTACGCTACCAGTATTACAGATACCAGAAGGGTCACCTCTGGTGGACAGGTTTCAGCTGAGCTTCCACTCTAAGACTGACTAGGGAGAAGGACCCAGCAGCCCACGCCCAAAATAATTAGTCATTGAAAACCCTATGAACAGCAGAGAAATGCTGTCAGATACAGTGCCAGAAAACAACTGGGAAATAGCTGCCTCCTCAAAGTAGCAGTAGTTGTTAGGTGCCATTAAGTCAGGTCTGACTCAGCAAACTTCATAGGGTTTTCAATGGCTGATTGTTTCAGGATGACCTTGGGAGTGAACTGCCACATCCTTCTCCCATTTCTGCAGTGCTGGGAATTGAGCCCGGATCCTCAGGAAGTATGAAGCAGCACTTACCAACTGAGCTAAACCCTAGTCCCCTCAAAGTAGAGTACCTTAATGACAGAAATGGAGTAAAGCCCTAGGAACCACCATTTGCTGATGTGTCATGAATCAAAATGAGGAGGAACTGTAAACACCCATTAATAATTGGAACATGGAATGTATATAGTATGAATCTAACAAAATTAGGCATCATCAAAAGGGAAATGGAGCACATAAAAATTGACATTCTGGACATCAGTGAGCTAAAATGGGCTGGCATGGGCCATTTTGAATCAGATAATCATATGGTCTACTATACTGGGAATGACAAATTCAAGAGAAATGCAGTTGCATTCATCTTCAAAAAAGACATTTCCAGATCTGTCCTGAAGTACAATGTGGTTGTCTATCTTCTCCTTAATAAGGCACACATCCTAATTCCTGGGCCACACATGTACCACACTGCTACCACCATCTGGTGCAACTGACTGCTTTATCGCCCAATAGAGTGTTGGGCCTAGGCAGTCAGAGTAACATCTCTTCGCTGTGCCTCAGCTTCAAAATTCACACAACACAAGGAAAGGAGTTCTGTTTCCCCTTAACAGCTCCAAGATGGACTTCAGACCCATGAAAAATTGAGTTCAAGTTCGGGGGTTGGTTCAACATGTTAAAACTTACAAGGTTCAGGTTCAGTTGGGGCTTAAATCCTATGTGTAGATATTGATGCTGTTAGGTGCCTTCGAGTCATGTCTAACCAATAGTGACCCTCATAGGGTTTTCAATGGCTGTTTCCGGATTGCTTGGGGAGTGGATTGCCACATCTGTCTCCCATTTTTGCAGTGCTGGGAATTGAACTTGGGACCTCAGAGTAGCACTCTACCAACTGATCTAAATCCCAGCCCCATGTGTAGATAACAACTAAACCAAATCTAAATGCTGAAACTGTTCTGGCTCAAACATTTTTAAAAAGTATTCTAAACCCATACCTGAACCAAAACACAGTGAGAAATTGGGTTCTGGTTCAGCATTCAATTTTTTCTATATCATTGTTATTGTTGTTAATGTGCTGTCGAGTGCGACCTGACTCATAGAGACCCTATGTACAACAGAACGAAACATTACCCGACACTGTGCCATACACACAATCTTTTTATTTATATCATTAGCTTTAAAATTTAAAAAAATTAAAATTTTTTATTCATCTGTCTACACCCAAGATTAAAATTTTAAACCCAAAAGAAACTCAAACTCTTCACATTTTAACATATTGAACCTGCACCCAAACCCAATTTTCTACCGGTTTGAAGCCCTAGTTCAAAGTACTGTGTCTCAGCAGCCAACACAAAAAGGTTCATGTCACAGTGACTCCACCTTCTTGTTGTTATTAGGTGACGCTGAGTCAGATCTGACTCATAGCAACCCTATGTACAATAGAATGAAACACTCCCTGATTCTGTGCCAGGCACAAGACATTTTTTATGTTTAAACCTATTGTTGCAGGCCCTGTGCCAGTCCATCTAGTTGACTCCACTTTAGTCTTCAACAAAAGCTACAGCTAACTCAAGACTCCCCTGTTCTTTCCCTGTCTGGCCACCTCAAGATGTATTTTCACTTCATTCTCTTCTTTGCAGGGAGAGAGTACTAACAAATTCACCTCATCCAAGGACTGAGTATCGTTTCAGTTCTTAGTAACACTTGGGAGCTACAATATTTTAAATTTAGGAAAAACAGCATAGGCAGATGTGCAATGGTTTGAATGTCCCTACCCCCAATTATGCTGGAATTTAAACTCCACTGTGAGGTATTAAAAGGCAGATCAGAGGCTGGGGAAGTTAGCTCAGTTGATAGAGTGCCTGCTTGGGCACTGAGGCCCTGGGTTCAATTCCAATACCACAAAAAACACCAACAAAAAAAGTGGGTTCAGATGAGACCTTTAAGAGGTAATTAGATCACAAGGGTGCAGCCCTGACAAAAGGATTCATCCACTCATGGATTAATGCATTAATAGGTATTTTGAGAATGAATCTGTTATAAAAGCTGATCTGGTTCCGCCTCTGGTGTGTATCCTTCTGGCCATGTGGTACCCTAAGCTGTCTTGGTACTTAGCAGGCAGTCCTCACCATCAAGAAGGCCCTCACCAGATGCAGGTGCTTAGTTTTGGAAACCCCATCCTCCAGAGGAAGGCTGAATAAACCATTATTCTTTTTATATTACCCAGCCTGTGTATCCAGGTTATAGCAACAGAAAATGGACTGAGCCAGGCTGCAAAGTTATGCCTTGTCATTCGGTTGTTTTCTAAACTCCCAAGATGATTTCAATCATATAATACCTGCCACAAAGAGGAGGACCAAAGGAGTGAAAGAATGGAATTTTGAATGGGAAGTATAAAATAAGTTTCACATTCCAAAGTAAGCCACGTGCAGCACTTAATTAAGGTGGGCTTCAAATTCCACTTTTAGCCACATTCATTTCTGTTCTTGGGATGACAGAGCTTAATTAAATACCCATTGTTAAGAGTATTTCCTGGGCACAGTGGCACACCCCTGTAATCCCAGCAGCTCAGGAGGCGAAAGCAGGAGGATAATTCTTGCCTGATACAGAACAGCTGATTGACTATATTCTGAATATCTGCGTATACATTGGTGTATTGACATAATTTCAATTATTTCTTTTGATGTTAATTCAGAAAACAAAACCCCTAACTGCTATCTTGGGGTCAAAAAGGACCCAGAAATTAAATTTTGCTTTTTTAAAAAATTCCTAATTGTCACACAAACATGTTGTTCCTTTTTAATCTCAGTACATTCAGACTCAGGGCAGGTGCCAGAGGTGTGCCATTCTAGCACCTGCCTAAGACCAGGTAAATGCTGGAGGGGTCACATCTGACCCCATGATACCAATTATAGCTGCATGTCATCCTCTGTATTTTATGACTGAGTTCATGAAAATTATTGATTTTATAATTTTTAGGATCTCTATTATAAAACAAGGAGAGAATTTTTTGTTAGGCTAGTTTTAGTTTGATTTTGTCATTTTTGAAACCTAGGCAAACCAATTAGAATTGTGTCTTAAGAAAACTTTTACTTTTTGATAATTATCAATATACAGATATTCTATTAGTAAATTTTGAAAGGTTCTTTAGTTCATATAACAACATAATTAAACCTTAAAAACAAATACTTTAAATAATAAAAGGTTTTGCTGGACGTGGTGGCACAAGCCTGTAATCCCAACGGCTTGGGAGGCTGAGGCAGAAGGATCGCAAGTTCGAGACCAGAGACAGTCTGTGTAATTTAGCGAAACCCTGTCTCAAAAAAAAAAATGACTGGGGGCACAGCTCAGTGGTCCAGCACTTGCAAAGCATGCAGCCGCAAGGCCCTGGGTTCAACCCCCAGTACCGCAAAAATAAATAAATAAATAAACAAATAAATAAATAAATACAATAATAATAAAAGGATTTTTTCATTGTTGATTTGGGGTCTTAGATGACCCTATGAAATGATATCCATCAGTTAAGTTTACTCATACCAGTTAAGTTAGTTTAAATTAACCACCTGACTATGGAAAGAACTGCTTACATGTATTTTAAAAGTAAAAGAACTCAATGAAAAATCTATTTGAAGTTCTCAAATCCTTTTTAAGTGGGCCTCACTGGAAATATGAAAATGAAGGGCCTGGATCATAATTTGACACAATTTTCCTGAAATTTAAACTCTCTCTAGAAGACTCTCAAGTCTACAATTACAATCTGTTCTGTCAATAGCTTATATTAAAGAGCTAGGGTGGCAAGTTGTGAGTAGACTATGTCCTGCCTTAGGAGCAGTACTTCTCTGCCAGTCCTGCCTCTGTCCCAGTCTGGGAAGCCTGTCCCTCTGGTCTCCCCCTTCTAATTTCACGTCAGGCGAAGCTGCTCTGTCTTCCTGAAGTCTTCTATCCAGGTGTCATTTTAAAGGGCCTGCCTTTTCCTCCCTCCTCTTAATGCCAGTGTTTAGTAATCTGACAACAGATCCCTGCATGCCCTTCAAAAGCTCTCTTGGAACACTTTGGGAACCTCATACAAACATGCCACTGGATAGACTGCTTCAACATTCTGAGGAACATGCAAACTGACCACATTATAATAACTCTGAATAGGAGTTCTTCAAGAACTTCTTCAAGTTCTCCTGAATAGGAGTTCTTCAAGTTCTTCAAGTACTTCAAGGATCCATACAGAATCTATAGGCGTGTATGTGTGTGTGTGTGTAGAGCCCAGACTGGCCTCGATGTCTAGATTCTCCCTCCTCCACTACGAAATTCTGACGATAGGCATGCACCACCACCATACCCAGCATTACCAGGCACTGTTTTAGACTGATATTCATGATAATTGCAGAGTATCCCATAGCCACAGATTGTATCCTGTGGTATCCCATAACAGATACTCCCTGTTTTAGAAAATCTCAGGGATCTGCTGAATTCAGAAAAGAAGTGGCAACCTTGTAGGCAGCAGGTATCATTAAATATAAAAGGAAGCACTGAGAGGTACACAAAGTAAGGCTATACTTCTTCCCTCAGGCTTTTCTCCTCTTGTAGTTGTTGTTGTCAGGTGCAGTCGAGTCGGTATCTGACTCATAGTGACCCTCATAGGGTTTTCAATGGCAGACTGTTCCAGTATTGCCTTGGGAGTGGATTGACAGGTCCTTCTCCCTTTTTTTGCGGTGCTGGGAATTGAACTCAGGACCTCAGAGACTGCAGCGCAGCACTCTACCAACTGAGCTAAATCCCAGCCCTTTCTCCTCTAGTGAGACTAAGTAGAACTATGCCAATAATTCGTGTCTGGGAATAAGTCAAGTTGACAAGTACTTCTGGAGTGCTGACAATACCCTTGGGCTGACTACAGCATTCAAAATGAGGAAAGGCAGCACCACTGAAATTTATAGACTTAAATTCTGCTCCCTGACTCCTTATCTCTGATATGGGGCTGGGGAATAATTGAGCTAAATGATCCGGGGAAAATATTTACTGTACTATATTATTGAAGCTAAAATAAAAATTCAAAATAGCTAAAACTTTTAATGTAGTGTCATTAGCTCACTTTTGGGCTAGATCCAAAGTAGGAGATATAAGTGTTTAATGCACTGGCAATCTTATGATAATCAAGTTTTCTGAACCATAGAGCCAATTCTCAAGTAAGTCTCTTCCTTCTTTCTGAATAAAAATATTCACTCTGGTGTTCTAAATAAATTCTGCTAAAAATAAAATCCTTCTATATTTTTTGTACTTTATCAGCTGATCATACAATGAGATACAGACAGGAGCAGGAGACACTTCCCAGAGTGCCTGGAGTAACCTCAAATAACCATGATGTCTTAGAATCACTCAGTCTTAGAAACTCTTGAAAGGCAAGGGGGCGGCAACCAAGTGGGGCTCAAAGTTCCAGTAGCTGCTTTACCCAGTAGCCGCTGGAATACTGGAAACAATAGGTATTGGGAATCTTTTCCCAAACTTGCTTTTTTTTTTTTTTTTTGGTACTTGGGGGATGAACCTAAGGCCCTACACATACTTTGCAAGCACTCTACTACTGAGATGCACCCTCAATTTATTTTAAATTTTGAGTCAGGGTCTTGCTAAGTTACACGGGCTGCCTCTGGTCTCAAACTTGCAATCCTCCTGCCTTCACCTCCCAAGTTGTTGGGATCAGAGGCGTGAGTCACTGTTGCTTTTCAATAAATGGTTGGACAACAGTGTTTCTTATTACTCTAGTGATTCCTTACATACTACCTCTAATCTTTAGGGAAAACCCCTAAACTTATGGAGGAAAACATTGACCTAAGATTCCTGAAATTCTGTTGGGTATTACCCAAACTGCCCCTTTTAAGACCCTCATCCACACATAAGATGTATGCATTTGTATTTGTATATGCACAAATTTCAAAATATCAAAGCAGAACAATGTAAATATATCATTTAGAGACATAAAGGTAAATAAAATTTACTAGCTAACAGTAGTGCTTGTTTTAGGAAGTACATGGAGACCGCCTGTTGTTCATAGCAATTTGTACACATATGTCACTCAAAATGTATGCACATGTGAATCTAATAACAATAAAAACTAAATTTAAATTTTTTCCCTTTTACTTCTTATACAAGAGCTTTCCAATAGAAAAGCAGCTTAATCTTTAAAATCCCACAAAACCGCAGGTTAAGACACAGAAATTGCATTAAATTTAGTTTTCACTTGTTGAAGTCAAACAGTATTTTTAAACTAGAGTAGAAAGGACTTAAATTATAAGCAAATAAAAGTAAAAGTAAACTAATTATATAGTAACAAATGTAAGTACCTTACTTTACACAGATGCTTTCAAATGAACCTTGATTTGTATATACCTTTTCAAAACTGTTTTTTTCTTTTCTCTCTCTCTCTCTCTCTCTCTCTCTTTTTTTTTTTTTTTTTTAGCTTTTGGTATGATTTGAGATAGGGTCTCACTGTGTAGCCTAGGTTGGCCTTGAACTCACATCAATCCTCCTTCCTCAGCCTCCTAAGTGCTGGGATTACAGGTATGCACCACCATGCCCAGTTCAAAGTTGTTTTGTTTTGTTTCGTTTTTAAATAATAGGTAACGAAACTGAAGACTGAAGGGCTACAACTTACCTGTAGAATTAAAATAAAAAAACAAAGACTTATGACATTACTTTTAGTATAACTCTAATGTTTTTTGGTGCTTGCAAGTCAGGTCCAACTCATAGCGACCCTACATACAACAGAACAAAACACTCCCTAATGCTGTGCCATGCCTGGCACTATGTCAGTGCTTCTCTGGTATTCATAGGGTTTTCGACGGCTGATTGTTTCAGGAGTGGGCCTCCAGGTCCTTCTCCCATGTTTTTGCTGTGCTGGGGATCGAATCCAAGGTCTCAGAGCAACCAAGCACTCTACCAACTGAGCTAACCTCCAGCCCCATAATTCTAATAGCCTTTCAAAAGAAAATAAACTGTTTAAGAATATCCCCTCCTTCTCAAGTAACAAAATCAAAACAGATAATTGATGTGAATTGGTCTTGAGGAGTACTTCTAATTTAGAAAAAAATAAAGAAACAAACAAACAATGTAGAGAGGCTACCACCAGACAAATTGGTTGATGGTAATCTCGAAGTTTTTTTTCTTTTCTTTTCTCCTCTTCCAGTGCTGGGGGTTTGAACCCATGCATCTCATGCATGCTAGGCAATTATTCCCAGTCCCTTTATTTTTAATTTTGAGACAGGGACTTGCTAAACTGCACAGGCTGCCTCTGATCTTGAACTCACGATCCTCCAGCCTCAGCCTCTCAAGTTGCTGGGATTACAGATGTGTACCATGGTGCCCCGCTGAATCTGTTTCAACCAGAGAGAAGAAACATAGGATGTTCCTAACATTCTTATCTAAAGTACAAGGCAGTTTTAAACTGAGGTCATGTCTGAGAAAGAAATACAAGTCAAGTGTGTGGGCAAAAGTCAGACAGGTAAGTAATCTGCACTGAGCACCTACTCTGTGCCAGGCACTATGTCACTTTTATAATGTACTAAATCCCCTTCAGTGTATAGTGTGCTTCTCTATTCCACGTTCTAGTCCCTAATACATTTAAATATTCTTGGATCAATGCTACACTGTTTTAACTATGACTGCTTTAGACGACATCTATAAGACAAGTCTTTTCTCATTGTTCTTTTTTTCTGGACCATTCTTTCTTTTTTTTTTTTAAAGTACTAGGGGATTGAACCCAGGGCTTCACACATACTTTGCAAGTGCTTTGCCACTTTGGTGTATCCACAGTTTCTTTTATACTTGTTACCTTGAATGAGGGAGGCAGCAAAACAAGATTCTTGACATGGCCATTTCCATTATCAAGCTTTGTTAAAAGCTGATGGGTTTAGCCTTAGAATACAAACATCAAACTCTCAGAAATCAGAAATATCAGTGTAGCCGACACAAAGTAAACTGCAATTAAATTCAGTGACAAACATAAAGCTCATTCTCATTGCAGTCAAAGCTGCTGCTCAAAAAAACAGTATGTGTTACCTGACATCATTCATCACCATAATAAAATGAGAAACACAAACATTAGTAGCAAAATTTCACCCACACTTTGATGTGTTATCTTGTAGCAGGGATATTTATAAAGATGAGAAATAGATGACGATTTTTTAAAGATGTACTCTTGCCAGTTCACCTGCAATTCTACCTTGCCTTTTGGTTAGGGCACTCAGGTGAAGAGGCCATCATAGCAAAGGGCAGTTTCTACAACTGTAAAGGTAAAGGCTCCCACTGAACTAAATAGTTAAAACTAACTCCTTAAATGAGAACAGATGGCCAGGGCTAGATCTGTCCATTACACACACTGGAGGCAATTCCTTAAGGTTTCTCTATTTTAGTTATTATAGACATTAACTCCCTAGGATTTTGCTTCTATTGATTTCTTTCTTTTTTTCTCTGTTTCTTTCTTTTTGTAGTACTTGGGGGTTGAACCCAGGGCCTCAAATACTTTGCAAGTGCTCTACCACTTGGCTGTACCCCCAGCCTATTTTTTTATTTTTATTTTTTATTTTGAGTCAGGGTCTTGCTATGCCACAGCACCCAGCTGCTTCCAATGATTTCACAGCTATCAACTAATATAGCTAATAAGTTTTCATCACCTTTGTGATCATTTTCTTCAGCAATGTTACTATTTACAAGACCTGAGAAAAGAAATGCTTTTGAATTTAATTCATTTATAAAACTTCCAGAACATGCTTGCATCTGTTATTTTTATGAGTCTATTTCTTAGAAAAAATTAAGCTTTTTATCTCAGTAACTATGTAACACTTAAAACAGATTTATAAATGAGTCATTTTATGACTATTTCTTATTAAAATCTGTATTTTTATAATGAGACCCTTCTTGGGGCAGGGCACCTCAATAGTAGAGTGTGTGCTTAGCACCCTCAAGGATGTGGGATCACTATCCAGGATCAGGGGTGGAGAGAATATTCTCATGAACTTTTGTTTCAAGCTTCTTATAAAAATAATTTATAAAAAGAACTTTTAGCCAGGTGCTGTGGCACACACTGGTAATCTCAGCTACCTAGGAAGCTGAAGCAGGAGGATTCCCAGTTTGAGACCAGAGGGCTGCCTGGGCAACACTGCAAGATGCTGTCTCAAAATAAAATTTTAAAAAGGGGGCTGACGGTACAACTCAGTGGAAGAGCACTTGTCCAGCATGTGCAAGGCCCTGGGTGTAACCTCCCACTACTGCAAAAAGAAAAAAAAAGTTTTATATCCCTTTATGAAGACTTGGTCCATTATTTCTTCTCTCATCTAATTGCTATTTTCAGTGAGATTTTAAATGTCATTTTTTATTTTGACGCATTCCCTGAATAAACTTAAAGTTGACTATAATACACAAATCTTTGATATCTCGTAGTGGTCAGGATTTTTGCATTTGAGTGAACTTAAAAGTCTATTCCCCTTCCTCAGATATATTAATGATCATCTGCCAGAAAAGCAGCATAAATTTATCCAACCACAACATAAACACCATCTTAAGCAAGAACTGACCAACTTTACGTGGTAGTCCTGTTTTGCCTTTTTATGTATTTATTTGTGGTACTTGGGAATTAAACCCAGGGCCTTGAACAACTTTGTTCTACTACTAGGCTGTATTTCCAGCCCCTTTTTAAAATTTTTAATTTTCTATCTTGAGACAGGGTCTCGCTAAATTATAGAGGCTGCCTCTGGCCTCGAACCTGTGATCCTCTTGCCTTTGCACTCCCCTCCTCCAAGTTGCTGAGATTATAGGTTTAAGCCACCACACCCAGCCTGTTTTGGCTTAAATGTGAGGTCTGTGCTGAGGATGTAGCTCAGTGGCAGAGCACTTGGGTAGCATGTAAAAAATAAACAAAAATAAATAAATAAATAAATGTGAGCTTTAATCAATCTCAACAACTAAAATTGCTAAAATATGCTATGGAAGATCAAAGAAACCTATCCATAAGCTTTGGGTTTCAAACCCAAAACTATAAATTTTAAAGTGAAAAAAAAAATCACACATGGTCCCTGACCTCAGAGAATGTCCAGTCTAATTGGATTAACAAGTGTAAAACGTGTGGGGGTGGCATAAGTCAATGCTCTGTATAATATAATCAATGGCAACAATGGCAGTGGAACCAAGTTTTAAGAAAGAGCTACTAAGGAATATTGGACTCCAACAGACAGGATCTGGTTATACAAAGAGAAGGAAACTAGAATATGAAAACCCCAGTACCATCAAATAGCAAGCTGTTTCTCATGCTGCTAGTTTTGTTCATTTTTACCATCCAAGAAGCAGGCAGATTTCTTTCATAAGATCAACTTTGGGTGTGCCCAAGACTACTTTATTATTTTTATGTTCCACAAAAGAGAGGAGAAAAATGGCAATATAGTTTATTGAAAGTATAGAATTCATTATGAGGATCTGGATTCAAGCCCTGGTTCCACTATTTACTAGTTATATAAATGATTTACTTAACCTCCTCAGGCTTCAGTTTTCTCATTTATAAAAAATGACAACCGCATAATACCTGTAGGATAAGCAATGTAGAAATGACATGAATTACTGTGTACTGAAACTAATTTATTAAAATTATTAATTTAATTCATTTAAATTATTAACAAGTTATCAAATTTTCATGTTGATCAACCATTCAGATTTCAAGAATTACTCTACTATATATTACTTTATGTGCAGTTAAGAGGCTAACTTTAAAATTTAAGTCATAAGACTTTTCTTTAGGGGCAAGGGAGATTGATTTTAAATGACAGGAGAGACAGCTATGTACTAGTGTACCAACAATCCTGCTATAAAGTATGATGCTGACCCAATTTGTCTTCTGAAGTTCCTTGCCCAATATTCTTCATTATCTGAAGTCACACTTGACATCTGACTTTACAAAGAATTAAGGTCTCTTTTAATTAATTGAAATTAATTAATTTAACTTCTTCTATAAAGCTAATTGCTTCTCTTGAGGGAAAAAAGTGAAGCTTATTTGGAACTTTATTCAGCAGTTTATTTGGAAACTTTTAAAAGAAGTCTTAAAAAATGTCATACCTTTATATTTTGAAAATAGTATGGCTAGGTCATCTTTGTGGTACTTTAATCACATAGCTCTTGTAGAATTCAAGGATCCATTTCAGACTCTGAAAACAATCACATCTTAACAATATTTGAAGTGCTTCAATTGCATCAGGATAATCGAAGTTTGATGTTTTCAAAGTTAGAGACCTATTTCTACAACAAAGCAGACTAGCTATTGGGGGTGTAGTTCTTAGAGGGGACAAGCCAACAGCCCAGTCTGAGCCTTGGCTGCTTCATCAGTTGATCAGCATAGGGGCTATATAGAAACTTTCTCCTAGGACTGTCGTGAGGGGACAGTGAGAAAAAGCTTTTGGCAGTGTTTGGCATGGGCTGAGTACTAGCTATAATTATATAGTATTATTCCTCAGACAAAAAGAGTACTGAATTCAATAGCTGTTGATATGAAAAATATGTATAGACTTGACTTTGAAAATTTTGCTTCTTCATAAACACCTGAAGTCTTAACCTGGATTGAGAATTTTATGATTTTGGTTTTAATGAATGCTACACTGTTAACATTTAAAGAAAGGACAGTTTCTGAGTGTCTGGCTTGGCCCTTGACTCAGGGTTGTGGTCCAGAAAAATGCCTCCTTGACCTTCACCACCCTCCACACTAGTCCTGGGTTACTGCACCAACCCTAGTGAGTACCCTACCTCCACAATTCTGTGACTAATCCTTTGTATATAAACTCTCATCTAATTATCCTAGTCTGAGTGGGCCATCTGTTTCCTGTTGGGACCATGAATTATAAAATGACTTAACACTCTCACTATTAGTCCAGAGAGTTTCCACACTATGCTATCTATGCTTTATGCTTTGAGTATCATCCTTGTCAATTTGTTTTTTTTGTTTAAAAAAAAAGGAAAGTATTTTCTTTGTCTGTTTTTGCATTTCTTCCACTACCAGTGAAGCAAACTCTTTTTCATGTTTATTAACATTTTTATTCTCTTTGGAGAATCATTCATGTCCTTTGCCCATTTTTCTACTAAGATCTTAGTGTTTGTCTTCTATGATCACTTCAAATATACTATTTGGACGAGAAGAGCAAACATCTACTTAGCTTAAGCAACAATGGAAATTTAAGAACATAGGAATGTCTCTCATGGGGCCTAAATAGATTCAATTTAGCCTCAGAATAGACTAGAATTAGAGACCAAAATGTGATATTGAGGTTGGAATGTCATCTTGATCCTTATTTTATTCTCCTTTCTGCATATCAGCATCATTCTGCTTACCACTATAAAACAGATTTTCATTGCTTTCTGGTCCACCTGGTAGAAAATGGTGACCACCTAGCAGCTCCAAGTACAATTCTACTATTCAAGAGAGCAGCCAGTGGAGATGGGAATCCTAGATTCAATTCCACATTCCTACATCTGGTGACCAGTTAAATGAAGGTCATGTGGAACTAAAGCAGCCATTTCTGCTGAACCATGTAGACAGGGAAGTTCCTCAGAAAGCAAGGTGACAAGCACAGACCAAAGCTATTTTCTAAAGCTTCAAAACCAAGAATATTCCTATGCTAAAATATAATACTGGGGCTGGGATTTAGCTAGGTTGGTAGAACGCAGCTCTGCAGTCTGAGGTCCAGAGTTCGATTCCCAGCACCACAAAAATGGGAGAACGATGTGGCAGTCCACTTCCTAAGCAATCCTGAAACAGTCAGCCATTGAAAACCCTATGAAGGTCGTTGTGAGTTGGACACGACTTGATGGCCCCTAACGACAACACAAAATATAATACTAACAATTTTAATGGTCACTGTTTTACCTATGAAAAACCTTTGCCTAACATGTAGTAGCTTTAAGTAAATCGCTATAAATATTAAGGTATTTCCTTCCAACTCAGTGCAAAAGGTACATTCAAGTTATATAAATTCTAAGAGAGATTCAGCTTCGATGTTTTCACATAATTGCAGGCATAACAACTACTGTTGATTACAATGCTTAGTCACTGGCACAAATTCAGACTCCACTAATTAAATGGCTGCATAATCTCACTAAATAGAATAAACTAATTAAACGAATCTTTCCGGATTCATTATAAAGTGAATTTTATATACAAAGAAGGCTATAATCTGATAGTAGAGCAGCCAAGCTTAACCAATACTTTTGAGTAGCATGGCTGTGCTGCTCCACGCAAAACTTCACAACATTCTAAACCTAACCCATTTACAGAACAATTAATAATTTCATAAAAATAAAAGGCTGAAAACAAAACCTCTCTTACCAAATAGTTATTACACTATAGGCAATTCAAAATTTCTCCTTGGTTGACAAGGTAGATGGTTAAACAGCAGGCAGAAAAAGGGATGAATAGTGGCTGACAAATTTTTAGTCGGGCATCTGAGTTTATCAATCTCTAAATTTCAGTAGTTTCTGACTTTGTGATGGATATCAAAGCTGGGTACTCAAAGGACCTCAGAGAACATTAGACACGAACAGAACCTTAGGGATAAGGTCATCTCACCTCATCTTTCACTTTGATATATGCCAGTCCTAGATTCTAACTCCCCCTCTCCTCAAGCCAACTTCTTGGCTTCTCAATAATCTGCTCCTTAAAGGGTGGTGGCCCATGGCAGTGCTCAGGAGGCTGAGGCAAGGAGGATTGCCATGAGTTCAAGGCCAGCCTGGGCTACATAGTGAAGGCTCTGTCTTTATAAAAACAAAACAACAACAAAATGGTTCACTCCTTATCTTCCCATTTACTCAGTCTAATTTCCTCATATGCTTATAAGTCTTATACTTTTTGGGGGATCTCTGTGTCCTGTCCAATTCAAGCTCACCCAGTGATTTTTGTATGTTGATTTTGTATCATGCTACTTTGCTAAAAGTGTTTATCACCTCTAAGAGTTTTCTAGTGGAGTTTTTAGGGTATTTTAAGTATGGGATCATATCATCTGCAAATAGGAATAATTTGATTTCTTCCTTTCCTATTTAGATCTCTTATTTCTTTATTGTCTTATTGCTGTGGCTAATAGTTCAATTACTACACTAAATAGCTGTGGAGATAGTGGAAATCCTTGTTTTGTTCCTGATTTTAGGGGAATGCTTTCAGTTTTTCCTGATTTGGTATGATGGTGGCTGTAGGTTTTTCATATAACACCTTTATTATGTTGAGATATGTCCTTCAATTCCTAGTTTCTTCAAGGATTTTATCATAAAAGGATGTTGAACTTTGTTGAAGGCTTTTTCTGCACCTATTGACGGGATCATGTGGTTTCTGTTTCTGAATCTATTTAAATGTTGTATTACATTTATTGTCTTGCCTATGTTGAACCAGCCTTGCATCTCTGGAATGAAACCAACTTGATTATAGTGTATTGTCTTTTTTAATGTGCTGTTGAAATCACTTTGCAAGTATTTTATTAAGAATTTTTGCATCTAGGTTCATCAGGGAAATTGGTCTACAGTTTTCCCTTTTTAATGTATCTTTATCTGGTTTTCCTATCAGGGTAATACTGGCTTCATAGAATGAATGTGGTAGTGTTATTTCAATTTGTATTTTATGGAATAACTTGAGGAGAACTGGTATTAATTCTTCTTTAAAGGTTTTGTAGAATTCAGCAGTGAATCCACCCAGTCCTGTGCTTTTATTTATTAGGAGACTATTACCACTCTGATCTCATTACTTGTTATAGGTCTGCTCAAGTTGCTTATATCCTCTTGACTTAATTTTGGCAGCTCATATGTGTCTAGGAATTCATCCATCTCATCTAAGTTTTCTAGTTTTTTGGAATAAAATTTTTCAAAGTATTCACTAATGATTCTCTGGATTTCATTAGTGTCTGTTGTAATGTTCCCTTTTTCATCTCTTAATTTGAGCCTTCTCTTTCCTTTGGTTAGTTGGGCTAAGGATTTATTGATCTTTTTTATCTTTTCAAAGAATCAGCTGTTTCATTAATTCTTTTATTGTTCTTTTAGGTTCCATTTCATTAATTTCTGCTCTGATCTTTATTATTTCTTCCTGTCTACTAGTTTTGGGTTAAATTTGTTCTTCTATTTCTAAGAGCTTGAGATCCATCATTAAGCCAACTGTTTGAGGTTGCTTTGATTTTTTAATGTAGGCACTCAGCTTTAAACTTCCCTCTTAGAACCACCTTTCCTGTATCCTGAAGATTCTGTTGTTTTCATTTTCATTTTTATTTGATTCTAAGAATTTTTAAATTTCTTCTGATTTCTTTAAGTACCCATTGATATATTAATAGCATATTGTTCATTCTCCATTTGTTTGTATAATTTTTGTAGTATCTCTAGCTGTTCATTTCTAGTTTTATTCCGTTATGGTCTGGTAAGATAAACAAAATTATTTCAGTTGTTCTACATTTGTTAAGACTCCATTTATGGTCTAAAATGTTATCTATTTTGGAGAAAGTTCCATGGGCTGCTGAAAAGGATGTGTATGGTGTAGCTTTTGGGTGGAATATTCTGTAGATGTCTATTAAGCCCATTTGATCTATTGTGATGTTTAATTCTGAAGTTTTTTTTGGTCTGGTTCTATCTATTGATCAGAGTGGGATATTAAAGTCAATATTATTGTATCTGGATCTACCTGTCCCTTTAAGTCTAGTAGTTTTTTTTGTTTTTTTTTTTTTTAACAAATTTGGATGCAACAATGTTTGGTGTACATATGTTTATAGTTGTTACACTTTCTTGATCAATTGTTCCCTTTATTAATATGTGGTGACCTTCTTTGTCCTTTTGTATTAGTTTTTACTTAAAGTCTACTTTGTCTAAGGATGGGTGGGTACTCCTCCTTTTTTTGGCTTCCACTTACATGGTGTATTAAATTCCATCCTTTCACTTTCAGTCTTTGAGTGTCCTTGCCAATGAGATGAGTTGGATCTTGTTTTTTAATACAGTCTGCTAACCTATGTCTTTTAATTCGAGAGTTAAGACCATTTCTATTTAGGGTTATAGGGAGAAGTTTGGTGGTTCTTATAACTGTGTTGGGTGTTTTCCTGATTGGTTCATATACTATTCATTCTTTTCTTTCTCCCTTATTTATATTCTGGGTTTTCTGGGGGTTTTTTGAGTTAGACATGACTGATTCTTTCCTAGTTCTCTTTAGTTTGTTCCTCCCATGAAGGTTATTCTTTCCTTTGCTCTCATGCTGGAGATTGTTTTTTTTTTTCTTCTTCTGGGGTGTGTAGGATTCCTTTTAATATTTTCTGCAGTGCTGGCTTGGTTGTCATGTATTGCTTTAATGTGTGCTTGTCTTGGAATGTCTTTATTTCTCCATCAGTTTTAAATAACTTTGATGGATATAATAATCTTGGTTAGAAATTATTTACTTTCAGGGCTTGAAATATATCTTTCCACCCTTTCCTATATTTTAGGCATTGTGCTGAGAGCTCTGATGTAATTCTGATGGGTTTTCCTTTGTAAGTGAGTTGGTGTTTTTCTTCTGCAGCTTTTAATATTGTTTCTTCAGTAATCTTGGCATTTTAATTATGTGTCATGGTGAGGTTCTTTTCTGGTCATTTCTATTTGGTGTTCTAAATGCCTCTTGTGGTTAGATGTCCATTTCTTTCCTCAAATTTTGGAAATTTTCTGCTATTTCACCAAATAAGTTTCTGTCTTTTGTTTTTATCTCAGTTCCTTGTTCTATCCCATGGATTGTTGTTGTTAAGTGCCATCGAGTTGGAGCCCAACTCATAGCGAACCTACCTACAGCAGGCAAAACAATATTATCAGTGCTTTTCTGCTATTCATAGGGTTTTCAATGGCTGATTAAGTTTTTTGGGAGTGGATTACTGGGTACTTCTCTCAATCCCGTGGATACTTAGGTTCAGTCTCTAGATCATGTCCCAAAGTTTTTGAAAACTGCAGTCATGTTTACTTTTTTACTTTGTTGCTACCTGAATGTAGTAATTTTTTTTTTTTATTTGGCTTACTGAGTTTGTCATTTCCAACATTTGTTTGGCTTTTTTTCAAAATCCCCATTTCATTGCTGAATTTGTCATCCATTTTGCTGACTTTGTCTTCTACATTGGTGACTTCCTCACCTAGGTTCTTTACTGATTTCCTTACTTTGTTCATTTACTTGTGTCCTCCTTGAAGTCACTGATCATTTTTATAAGTAGACTTTTAAATTTTTGCCTGACATTTCAACTGTTTGGGTATCTTTGGATTCAGTGGTTAAAGAATCATGGTCTTTTGGGGAAGATGTGTTGTCTTGCCTTTTCATGTTTCTTGTGCATCTGTATGAGTGGATATCACTTCCTATTTTATTTGGTGGTCTTCTTAGTGAACAGTTTTCTCTTGAGATCACAATATCCAGTGCCACTCCCAGAGAAGATGACAAACTAACTGGTACATCTGACCAAACCAGATGTAGAAATACACTTAAAACCACTGAAAGCCAAATGCTGCACTACCAATGGCCATAGAATGAAGAAGAACAATAACAATATAGAGTAAGCCATGAAGTTACAAAATATTTAGGGTGAAGGTATAATAGTATTTGCCTGGAATAAGCAGCAGTGGGCAGAAAAAGGAGAGACAGAAGGATGACTCAACGGTGAAGTAAAAGAAAGGAAAAAGAAGATATATACAAGAAATGAGTATTAGGAAGAGTGAAGGAAAGGAGCTAAAGATAAAAAACAAATGATTGCACAATAAATAAAAAGATATACAAACAATTAGGTAAACATAAGCGGAACAATAGTTAGTTCTCATTGTTAGGTGCTGTGGAGTTGGGTCCTACTCATAGTGACCCTATGTATAACAGAACCAAATACTACCCTACACTATGCCATGCCCAGCACTATGGCAGTGCTTCTCTACTATTCATCAAGTTTTCAATAGATGATTGTTTTGGCAGTGGGCTGCTGGGTCCTTCTCCCTAGCCTATAGCACTTCATATTCCCAGGCAGTCTCCCTAATAAACTTAAAATATTTTAAGTATAGTAAATAGAAAAAAGAGATAAACAGGCAGAAAAAGATTTTTAAAAACTAAGAAAGAAAAAAGATAACAGTTACATTAAGAAAAAGAGAAAGGAGGAAATGAAAATTAACAATGAAAAGGGGGAAGAAAGAAAAAAAAAAAGCGGCAGACACCAACTTGCTCCCCTGCAACTCCACAGTCTCTGGGGGCTGAGGCAGGAGGATCTTGAGCCCCAGGCCAAAGGCAGCCTGTACAATTCAATGTGATCCCATCTCCAAGCAAAAATAATAAAAAGGCTGGGGGTTCTGCACTGTGGCACACACTTACCCCATGCCAAGTCCTGGATTCAAGCCCCAGCAAAGCAGGTAGGAAAAAAAGGAAGAAGAAAATGTACTGGAGGGGCTTCTTTCTGTGACCTCTAATAGGTGGAAGTGGTGGTCAGTTGAGAATGAAGTCTCCTTATCTGACCAGGGCTCAGAGTTGTCAGCCTCCATACTTCCCATCTTCCCATCAGGAGATGGAGTCCTCCCCTCTGCTTGGGGAATGTGGGGTGGGGCCTGCTTTGGAGCAACTTTCCCAAGTCTCTTGCTGCCTGAACCTCTCAGCATGTCAGCATCCCATCTCCCCCACTCACTGTACCTGCTTGCTGCTACTGTATGGCACTGGGGGCCTGTGGCAGGTCACTCCCAGGCTCTCCACCGGTAAGAATTCCTTGTTTTCAGGCTCCCTGAGTAGCTCAGTCTCACATAATAGGTTCCTTATCAAGATGGCATCAGGTCACAGCCCTCAGAGACATGAACTGTGGGAAGGAGAGACACTTCTCCAATGTTGAATGCTCTAGTCAGGAAGAGCCAGTCTCTCACCAAGTCCCTGGAGGAGTTCAAGGGCTTCAAGGACTGTGGGCTTGTCCTGTGGGGCCAGCCTGATGGCAAGGGCTATCTGGCTTACTTCTTTGGATGAGGGCTCCCTTCCTCCACAGGAAGCCATGGCTGGAGATGTGTCCTAATCAGTCTCAACAACTGCTCAGCTCCATTCTGCCATTTTCACTGGCTCTGATGCCTTGTCAGTAGAGGGCACTGGAGAGACACTGAAGAAGGAAAGGGTTTTGTTTCCTGGTTTGGGGTGTTCACTTAGGAAGCTCCTAAGGCATGGACATAGATGGCTTCTCCAGCACCAGGCTCCTGTTGTGCTGGTGGCTTCTCCAGCTTCTGCCTAGGTTCTTCTAGTAGCCAGGAATCCTATACAACTACCAAGCCAGGATTTGCTCATCCTGGGTTTTTTTTCCTCCTATTAAGAGAAACTACCTTTTCCTAACATTGCGAAGTTGGTTTTCTTCTATTATCTTTAAAACAATGATCAATATATGGTTTTCAAGCCCAGACTGCTAACATATAATGTGGGATGAGACTAATAAGGCTTCAGAAGACAATTCCTTAGGACCTACAATGATCTTTTATGTTTTAACACTGTCAGGCTAGAGATAGTTCATAATGTTTATATAAGAAATGTTATGTACTTACACAGTAGAATGTATATACATAGATATATTACATAGTATAGCCCTTAGGGCAAGGCTTTAACTGAAAGTTTATACTAATGTTTCACAGACAATTACTCTGTCCAAGTTCAAGGATGTATAAGTACTTTTGATAATCTAATCATCTCATGTAAAACAATAATTATACTGAAGTACCATGAAGAACAACAGGAAAGGAAAGCATTTCTAACATATTGAAGTTATACATTTAAGACTGACCAATAGCAACATCCAAGCCTGACAATTAAAATGAAAAAGCATGTGTGAATAAGCCAAAAAACGTGATGAAGTAAATATGGAGAGGAAATGCAAAGTCATACTAATATCTTTCTGAATATACCCTGAATTATTGTAGGTTGGTCTTAGTTTGATATTACATGCTGAGACACCTTTTTTTCTAAGACTCAGCATTTTTCAACTATCCTAACTATACAAGATTTCCTTTTCTTAGACCATAGTTATAGCAGGTTAACCTATAAAACACCACTAAATTCATATACTAGATACACATGACATTCCTATAACTTTTACCATTGCTCAGTTACCTACTAATTGCCACAATTCTTCTAAATGAAATCTTTCCCTAAAACCAAATTGTCAGCATCTTTTCTTAGCTTTATCTCTTGTCTTCCTTATCAGGTATCGTTGAATAAACTTGAATTCTGGCCTCAAATTCTAACTGAGCCAATAGAATGTTTTTCTTCTAAATGAAGTCTTTCCCTAAAGCCAAATCGTCAGCATCTTTTCTCAACTATACTTCTTGTCTTCCTTATCAGGTATCATTGTGTAAACTTGAATTCTGGCCTCAAATTCTAACTGAGCCATTAGTATGTTTTCCTCTCTCTTCTTTAGAGTGTACGAGTGTGACTGACTACACCCTTTCCTATAAAGTTATAGCCCAGAGGGCAGCTTATAATGAACCCAGCAAGGCATCAAATGTTCTTGTTCCAGCCCCAAAATGCCAAAATTCCGTTATCTCCTTTTCACAGGTTTCACAAAGAAATAAAAGTTTCCCTATAAATATCTATTGCTGACGAACACTTCACTTATAAGTGGTGTTCAATAATGCCTTAGAAATTCAGTGATCCCCAACACAAAGCTACCTTGTTTCTAGCCAAGGTGACTGTTGTAGTTACAGCTAAATGTCCACTAAAGTCCATTCTATTTCCTTCTTCCACAGTAATCCAATTTTAGCTAGAATGTGGCTCCTGGTCAGGACTACAGCTCTCAGCCCTCTTGTCCCTAAAAGCAGCCATGTGTCATATTCAATGAAATATACAATGGAACATGATCATAAGTGACATGTAATACCTCCAGGTCTAGCTTTTAATACCTTACAAAGCTTAAAAACACTACTCTTTTGACCTTAGAAGCTTCATGTAGTAGATGACAAGAAAAGGGACAGCTTAGGTTCCTGAGTGTGTGATGCAGAGCCACTGTTTTAGCCTGTAAATTTCACCTCAGAAGTATTCCCTAAGAGAGGAAAAAACTGCTATTAACAATATAGACTTTTACGCAAGGCCCTACATTTAATCCCCACCACTAGGTTGATGGGGGAACCAGTTTAAACAAACTAAACAATAAAACATTTCATTAACTAAAAAAAAAAAAAAAAAAGAGATTTGGAGAAGAGAAAGGGGAGGAAAGAATATGCATACTAACTGTATGTTCTAACGTTACACCAAGATGAAAGGCAAATCGTATCCACATTACCAACCAGCTGGCTGGGGTCCTTTTTTCTACTTGGACTGAGATTGTGAATAGGTAAAGAGAACTTCTTCCAGTGCAGTCCTGGGCTCTTGAGTGCCCAAAGGCCTAGGGACTGGACTGGCAGACCCATGGCTTACAGTTGCAAGCCCTGAGATCTAGGGGCTTGTTGTTCCAGGTGTTAGAGACTTCAGGTGCTCAGGTTAGACGTTTATTGCTCTGAGCTTTAACCACCAGCAGCCTTGGCACATAGAAGCTACTGTAATCCTTAGCTTCTAGCAGATGTGGAAGGCAGCCTACTAGTACTATATGGCTCCTGGGGGGGACTCAGGTTTTAGGACCCTCAGCTCCTTAGCACCTAGTTTTAAAGCCCTCAGGTATTTGAGACCCTTGGCCCTTAAGGCCCACATTGGCAGCTCCCTGGAACTCTTCAGTGACTGGGGCCCATAGTTTCTCTTCTCTGGCTCTTCACATTTTTTTTCCCCCCAGTATTGGGCAGTTGACCCTAGAGCCTCATGCATGCTTGGCAAGTGCTCTTCCATTGAGCTGCAGCCCCAGCCCCTTTTTTATTTTGAGACAGAGTCTCAGTTGCTTGAAGAAACAAGCTAGGAAACCATTGGATATCATGTATTTTTCAATATAATCAATTCAACATAATGCACTGTTTCCCAGATTCAATTCTATGGACCATGACACAGGGAGAAGTTACTGAGAATCTTGTTGAATAATCAAGGTCTACGGTCAAACTATTTCCCATTCTTATATTGTCCCAATACTTGAACAACAAAATTAAGGTCCTAAAAGTTTGTAGTAGAGGAACCCATTTAACTTGGTATGATTTAGCCTAGAGTTCTTCAAACTTACGATAGAGGACATGTTTTTCTGAAATGTCTATTAATATCCTAAGAGACATGCTCTGCAGCATATCAGTTTGTGAGTTTAATTTAATAAACATAATTCTTATATTATAAAATGTTAACATGGCATCTAAACCCCTAGTGGAAGTCAAATTAAGGCTTACACTTTATAGAGAATATTTCCTCCAATTAAAACTGCTAACAAGCAGACTTTGTTTATATTTTCCTTCCTATTCAAAAGGTGTCTGTTAAACCCCTATCCAATTCTAAAAGTTTTGTTAAATCTCACTTCTCTCTGCAATTTTTGGGAATTGTGGGGTTTGGTGTTGTTTACTTTGTTGTTTGTTGACAGGATCTTGCTATGTAGCCCAGACTGGCCTTGAACTTGCAATTTTTCTACCTCAGCTTCCTGAGTGCTAGGATTATAGGCACATGTCACCACGCCTGGCCTTCACCTCTCCAATTTCTAGTGATGTTCCTTCTCTGAATTCTTCTAGGATTTATTGTTTCTAATATCTATTTGACTGCAACCCTACCACTGTGGCATCTGATCCCATCAGATCTCAGAAGGTAGGGTCAGACTTGGTTAGTACTTGGATGGGAGACCGCCTGGGAACACCAGGTGCTGTAGGCTTGGGAGAAGGATCCGGCAAAACACCCCCCAAAAATAATCAGCAATTGAAAACCCTATGAATAGCAAAGAAGCACTAACAATACTCTTTCGCTGTGAGTCATGCACGAACTCAGACAGCACCTAACAACAACAACATTTATTTGACCCTCATGAGCCAATTGAGGAAAGAACCAGTACCTTTACACATAGATACCTTATCTTCCATGCAATTTTTTTTTTCAGTACTAGAGTGTTGAACTGAGGGCCTTCTGCATGCTAAGCAAGTGCTCTACCACTGAGCTGCATCCTCAGCCCCTTTTTATTTTTTGAGACAGGGTCTTGCTAAATTGCACAGGCTTCCCGTGGCCTCAGACTTGCACTCCTCCTGCCTCTGCCTACTAAGTCACTGGGACTATAGGTGTGTGACACAGCCCCTGGCCCACATAACTTTTAAGGACCTGGCATACCAGCCTTTTTTGTTATTAGATGCCATCAAGTCGTGTCCAACTCATAGCAACCCTTACAGGGTTTTCAATGGCTCAGTGTTTTAGAATTGCCTTGGGAGTGGATTGCCACGTCCTCCCATTTTTGCAGTGCTAAGAATCAAACTTGGGACCTCAGAGACTGCAGAGTGGTGCTCTACCAACTGAGCTAAATCCCAGCCCATGCCAGCCTTTAGCCTTGCCATAAAACACCAAAATTCCTCCACTGAGATTTCAAAGGTTACATGAAAAGCAAGAGGCATTCTAAGGTCAAAATCTTAGTAAAACTGTTTTAAACATTTTTAGGAATCAAGGCAGAACCAGGTCTAGGAGTTGGTCAGGGTGTGGCAGAACAGGGAGTGGCATAGGACCAGCTAACAGCTGGAAACTCCACTTAATAATTTAAATGCTACCCTATTTATCCATCCTACCCACCAAAGTCCAGAAATATGGGGACAGGCTCCATTGCCTTCACGGACCCTGTAGGTCTGTGAGTAAATAAGCCTCTACTCACATTCAAATACCTCAGACTCTAGGTTACAGAAGTAAATGGGTGAATGGCAACCTCTGTGCCAGGTAACCTAGGTAGTATTTGCCCATTCAACAGTATTCAACAAACTTTGCTCTCTGCTCTATGCCCCCAATACTGGAAGACCAGTGGATGATAATCTGCTAACTTCCCACACCAAAGGAAACTGTACTCTATTTCTGGAATAGCATTGGAGGCACTGGTACTGAAAGGATCTGTGTATTTCCTGATACTAAAAATTCTTTTCCTTTTTTAAGGTTTACTATATTTTATATTTTGCTTCAGTTCTATTTTACAATTAAATAATTTTTAACAACTGATTTTTAAAACAATGTTATAAATATTTAAGTTTCAGTGATTGAACTTTATAAAGCTAACATTGATAATTTTTGGCAATCATAAAGCAGCACTTCATGATCTTAAAACAAATATGATTCAATACTCTGAGAATCCCATTGAGAAAATTTCCTCGTCTATGGAGAAAAGTGATGCTTTAATCACATGTAAACCATCATCCTAAATACACACCACACTGTAAGAATAGCCAAAAAACACCAGGCTGTCCTTACAAAATTTTTTAAATTAATTATATTTCTTAAAAATCCTGACATAAAAGCATATCAGAAGTAAAATGATTAACCAAATACAGTTTAAGACTATTGTTTGGTTATAATAGAAAAATATAATGTGAAGATTATTTTTGTTAATTTTTTAAAAATTCAATTATTCCCCGGGCACGGTGGCATATGCCTGTAATCCCAGCAACTCGGGAGACAGAGGCAGGAGGATGGAAAGTTCGAGACCAGAGGCAGTCTGTGTAATTTAGTGAGACCCTGTCTCAAAAAAGGAAAAAAATGGGCTGGGGGGTGCAGTTCAGTAGTATAGCACTTGCAAAGCATGCAAGCATGATGAGGCCCTGGGTTCAACTCCCAGTATCTCAAAAAAAAAAAAAAATCAATTATTCAAGGCTTATATCATAAAAAATAGATAACAATGCTTCACAATTTCCCCCAATTAAGTGGAGAAAAGGACACTGAAAAGATAAGACTTGAAAGGAACATACCACTAAGGAACTACATACAACATTCCATTGTTCATCATCCATTCCTTCCTTCCTCTACCCACAAGCATTTGTTGTATACCTTCTGTGCCAGGGCAGAGGTGATCAGAGAAATGGAAAGAATAGTTCTGACCGCAGTGGCTCTTAAGAGTCTAGGTGGGAAAAGCACATGAGCACAGCCAATTATAATGCATGATCAAAAAATGATGTAAGTGCTCTAAGTATTGTAGAGCTGCAAAAGAAAGTATAATTCTGCCTGCAGAGACCTGCAAAGACCTCATCAAAACCGGGACTGCCTTCAAGGCTGCTGGAACTCAGACTTGAAGGAAGAGAAAAGTTGAGGAGGGTGAAAGTAGGTAATGGGACAGGGACACTGCTGCCTAAGGAACACTATAAACACCAGTGGGGAGGGTGAAAACACATGACAAGTTGCAAGCCCCAGGATTAGCTCAGCCATGCTGGATTGTAGGATGTGGAAGGTATGGAGAAGGGAGTGAAGCCGGAGGGATGAGCCTCAGAGCATGGTTCTGTATCAACTGTAGCTTTTGTTTTAAAGCTTGCTTACCTTGGTTTCAATAATAACAAACCCATAAGAGGGCATTTGCAAGGTTCAAAGAAACTTTCTCCTTAAAAGAAAAAATCGTTTTTATATGTTATCTAAAACATCCTCAAAGCAGAGTTGCAGAAATGAGCTGCTGGGCTATAAAATATCACAAATATCCTCTAGCAAGGGTTTATAGAGAGCTAATGCTATGTTGATCTCTTTGCAAAACATTTTCTAAAATAATGTTTCTCAGGTTAATGGTCACATTAGTGTCACTTTCCAGAAAGAGCAGCAATTCATCAACACCTATTAAAACTTCCTCTTCAACTGGGTACCACAGTGGTGCTCGATTGTAATCCCAGCAACTCAGGAGGCAGATGCAGGAGGATTGGGAATTGGAGGCCAGAAGCAGCCTGCATAACTTAGCAAAGTTTATAAGCAGCTGGCGATGCAGCTCAGCAGTAGAGCACTTGCCTAGCATGTGCGAGGGCCTGTGTTCAATCCCCTAGTACCACAAAACCATAAATGAACAAAAATCTCCTCTTCAAATACCTCATCTAAAAGTCTGTGGTGCACACCTATCTCAGCACTCAGGGCTGACGCAGAAGCATCACTTGATCTCAGGAGAGTGAGACCAACCAGGACAATACAGCAAGAGCCCATCTCAAAAGATTTAAAAAAATATTTCTACATTTTTAAAAAACTCACCAAATATCTTATTTAGGACACCAGAGAAATTCATTTACCAAATCATTTAACAAAGTAAACAGCTCCAAATGAGCACACAGAGCCAGAAAAAGAACAAAGATTTTTCAAAAACAATGGTATCCTCTTCCATCCTCCAGCCAGATGCATGGCATTCACTACTTACTGTTATGCCTGAGATGTTGAAAATAAGCTAACAAACCATTGTTGTTGTTAGGTGCCATCAAGTTGGAGCCAAATCATAGTGACTCTATGTACAACAGAACAAAATACTCCCCTAAACTGTGCCTTGCCTGGCACTATTTGTCAGTGCTTCTCTGCTATTCATAGGGTTTTCAATGGCTAATTATTTGGGGAGTAGGCTGCCAGGTCTTTCTTCCAAAATACACCCTGCCACTGTGTCATGCCTGGCACTAAATCAGTGTTTCTCTACTATTCATTGGATTTCCAATAGCTGGTTGTTTCATGAGTGGGCTGCCAAGCCCTTTTCCAATTTTTGTGGTGCTGGGGAATGAATCCAAGGCCTCGGAAAATGCAGAGCAGCACTCTACCAACTGAGCTAACCTCAGCCCCTAACCTTTAGGCTCTCAAAATGTAACTGAAGCAACACATTATCATAAAAAGTTATATATGTACTTGAATAGGATTATCACCTTTATCTGTAGCATTAAAAAAAAAGAAGAAGAAGGGGAAAGAAAAGGGGGGGAAAAAAACTAAGCTATCTACTCAATCCAGTAAATATCACAAGACCCTCAGACAGGACTCATTTCCCAGATTCCAAGATGTTTACTACCTGAAGTTTCCACAAGAAAGCTGTGTAGACCTGTCAAGTTTCTTGATAAGAGATTCAATGTTTTATATCACTTGTTTCCATTGACATGGTATAGAAATTTCAACTCTAGCCCCATTTCTTCCTTCTCTTTCACTGGTCTCTATTTCTTGCCCTTAAATCCATTCAAAGAACCTCTCTTCAACAGACCTTGCTTATAGTGCAGGTTTACACACCATTTCTCAGCATTTATTGTGAATCCTAGACAGAAACATAATTATCTCCTAAAGAGCTGCCAATAAATAGATAAATAAATAAATCCTAGAATGTAATGCTTTGTATTTCCTTTGGGCAAAATTTTGTCAGATCAAATAACCCCAGTTAGGAGTTCATGAAACTGGAAACTCTAAGAGATTTACAGGCATTGTTGAGCCAAACTATTGTACTCAGATGGGGATGGTAGAGGTAACAAGGAAATAGGAAGATTTACATCAAGTAAGGGTAGTAGAAAGAAGAAAAGTTGAGGAATCCATTTCTTTGAGAGAGCCATAGCATCACAATTACAGCATCTCAATTCAACACCATCAAATCCACTGAGAACCTTCTATGGGCCAAGCACCAAAGTGAATAAGAGATGATCTACCACACTTCTGCAATTTACTACTTATAATAAAATTCTCAAAACCTTATTTACCCATCACTTTTTCCAATTAAAAGATTAAAGAAAAATGGGCAATAAGCCTGGTGCTATGGCTTACACCTATAATCCCAGCAATCTGAGAGGCGAAGGCGAGAGTATCATAAGTTCAAGGACAGAGACAACCTGTGTAACTTAGTGATACCCTGACTCAAAATAAAAAATAAAATATGGGCTGGGGGTGCGGCCCAGTGGTAGAGCATTTGCAAAGTATTATGAGGCCCTGGGCTCACCTCTCAGTAGTGGGGGGGAAAAAAGATGAATGATGATATGATGGGGAAAATATGAAGGTAGAAAAGATAAAACTATGAGTACCATCAATACATAAAATGCATGTCATACGGTCTTCCCAATTTGTTGGAAGTGGGTTGAAAATCTAATCCTAAGTTTCTGGAAACTAGCACATAGCTCCACACTTCACTGTCTGTACTACAAATCATGCATCTGCTTAGGAGAAACCCATTAATTCTAATACTGAAGGTACACAGCAATTTCTTCCCCGGGTCCTCTTAAAAGCACCTTTAACTGACTACAGTAGTTTAGAGTTGTTTCTCAAAAGCTATGCCAATGTGGAAAGTTCAGTGCAAATGCTGAGTGTGGGATCCCATGCCACAAGTTTCAAATACATAGCTCAAAGACCACAGTGCTGGTATTTGTTGGTGTATATATATATATATATATATATATATATATATATATAAAGCATAGCCAGTGGCAGGGTCTACAGAAGAAGTACAGAAACAGCACCTTGAAAATGGAAGGAAAAGGTGGAAAAACAGATCATTGGCCTCAAACCTCAGGTGGCTGAAGAAGAAAATGTATTTGGTGTCTGCAACATCTTTCCATCCTTCAATGCCATTTTTGTCCACATCATTGATCTTTCTGGCAAGGAAACCATCTGCCATGTAACTAGTAGAATGAAGGTGAAGGCTGACAGAAAGGAATCCTCTTCATATGTTCCCATGTTGGCTGCGCAGGGTGTGGCACAGAGGTGCAAGACCACTACCCTCCATAACGAACTCTGAACCACAGGAGGAAACAGGACAGAGCTTCTGAACCTGGAACTCAGTTATCCCCCAGAGCCCCTGTTTTTGCAGTGCTGGGGATGGAACCCAGGTCTTCAGAGTGAGGAGCAGCACTCTACTAAACCCCAGCTCTGACTGTGAATAGGACTCCTCAAATTATTCTGTTAATAAACTGACTTTATGTAAATTTAAAAAGAAAAAGCAAAATGGGATTTTAAAAAAGATTCTTCTACAATATAATTGAGACAATGCTGGTTTGTTATCTATTGGTTCATAGCCCAAAGGTAACATGTCTATTATTTAGTGATTTTAGGATTTTAGTGCTAGATAGTCTTGAATAAGCAACATTTCATAGATGAAAACAGGAGTAATGACAGAATGAAATATAGAGAGAATTAATCTATTCTGTTTGGATTCTCTAGCCCCATCAAATAAATTTAAATTTCTTTTGAAAGGCCTGTTAGTCAGCTTCCATTGAAGTGACTGGGCATCTGAGATAATCAACTTAAAAGGAGGAAAGGTTTGTTTGGCCCACGGCTACAGAGATTTCCCTCCTTAGGCACTTGGCTCTGTTGCTTTGCGCCTGTGGCAGCACTACACATCATGGAGGGAGTGCCCAGTAGAGGAGGTCTGTTCACAACATGGCAGCCTGGAAGCAAAGAGAGTAAAAGAGGGGACCAGGGTACCAATATCCCCTTCAAGGGCACACCCCAATGACTTAACTTCCTTCCACAAGGGCCAACTTCCTAAAGGTTCCACTACCTCCTAATAGCACCACCAGCTGAGGACCAAGCCTTCAACATATGGGACTATGGGAGACATTCAAGGGCCAGACTGTAACAAAAGGGAAAACAATTATTATAACCACTCTGCCACTCTACTGGACCACCTAAGATCACAGAAGAGAACTTTTCAATCATTAACACAACTATTCCAAAATTGACAATACTTTCTTCAAAAGTATATTTATATCCTCTATAAAATAACAAGGGCTGGGATTTAGCTCAGTGGGTAGAGCGCTGCGCTGCAGTCTCTGAGGCCCTGAGTTCAAT
Source organism: Pedetes capensis (assembly GCA_007922755.1). Classification (NCBI taxonomy): domain Eukaryota; kingdom Metazoa; phylum Chordata; class Mammalia; order Rodentia; family Pedetidae; genus Pedetes; species Pedetes capensis. Next base: position 51,198 of record VMDO01006937.1, on the reverse strand, counting down.
TCCCAGCACCGCAAAAATGGGAGAAGGGCCTGGCAATCCACTCCTAAGGCAATCCCGAAACAGTCAGCCATTGAAAACCCTATGAGGGTCACTACGAGTCGGATACCGACTCGACAGCACCTAACAACAACAACAACATAAAATAACAATGGCAATTTTAGAGACAGAAAGGAGTTTTAAGACCAAATAAACATATCTCCTTGTTTTGAAAGGGGGACAAAACAGGTCCAAGTACACTAAATGATTTAGCTCAATTCACAGTGCTTAGTGGTAGCAGGGCCAGGCTGGCTGGCACTTAGAAGTCCCAATTGCCTCACACCAACTAAATTAGCTAACCTCCATAAAACATGTTTAGTTCATATAAGAGATGTTAGTTAAATCAACCAATATTTACCCTCAGATTTTCACCTTAGTTTCATAGGTACCTGTTGGGGTTCACTCCAGCCCGGAGGAGTAATGGAGCTTGCCTCAACACGGGCACTGGGGGACCATTGGAAATATGCAAGAGCCAGTGGCTCCAAAGAAGGACTTCGGGAGCCTTCTTGCACACAGGAACAGAATTTATTAAGCTGTACCTACCAAGGTGAACAAAATGGGGTGCAGCACAACGATGTTCAATGAAAGTGTCCCATGGTGTGTCTCCTGTTGCCTCTTGGAGTTCACCTTCTCTGCTCTCCCCTCCTTCCCAAGGTGGGGGAAGAAAAGCAGAGAGCTCTTCGTGTCTTTCTTGGAGCCTTTGCCGCTTCAAAGGCCCTGGGCTTGACACGGAGTCTTGCCTGTAGTCCTCAGATGTCTTCACTGGTGGACTGGAGGTTGCAGGTCTCAGGAGTAGGGTGAGGGGGGTCAGGTTTGAAGGGGCTGGGAGAGCAGGTGAACAGGGGAGGATTAAGAATGCAAGGGACCAAGAGGGAAGCTAGTATCTTCAGTGGTGGTTTATATAGCTCCTATGAAGGGGACATGGACCCAGAAATAGCCAATCAGGGAGCAGCTTGTGCTGGGTGTGGCAGTTATGTAACTAGGGATTTGAAAAAGAAAAATTTTGATAGCGGGGTTAGGCACAGGCCAGGCCAATCACCGAGCTTCCTTTTCTGACCAATCAGGTGGCTCTTGGCAGCCAATCAGATTGAAAGAGGCCACACCAGAGCTAGGCTGTTTGGGGGCCACCTTGGATCACTCAATGGGAAGGGGAGGAGTGGAATACCAGGATGTGGGACAAAGGTCACCAGCCCTGGAGGATAGATGTTAGTCCTCCAAGCAGGCCAGACAAGCCTCTGCTCCTGGAATTCTTTCTAGGACTCTCAACTCTATGTCCTGAGTTATGAGTGGGAGGGGCAAGAATAGGGTAAAACCTGGATAAGGTTCAGGCCTCTACCTGGGTCAGACAAATCTCCACCCAAGCCCCCTCTAGGTCTTTCTCGGGGACCCCCAAATGATTGCCAACAAGTACCTTGTTCAACAATATTTATCTGCCAAGATACAAAATGAATTCCTGCCTTAGAGTTACTATAAAAGCATAAATACCATTTATTTACAGTAAATAGAAAACAGAGTCTTAAAAAAGCACTAATACCTATGTGCTGGGAAAGTGGTAATGTTTACCATCGAATACACAAACCAGTCTAGAGTTACTTTGAGATCAAAGCATCAATGTCTTTTCTCTAGCACAAATAACCACTTGCTCTCCTCAGGAGAGACCACTGAAACCAGTATTACAGAACATAATGCTCCAATTGCAAATGTAAGAGGTGAAATAGTAGAAAGTATCAAATATATATATATATATATATATATATATATCAAATATATATAAATAAGTATCAAATATATATATATATCTGATATATATATATATATATATATATATATTTCTCTCTCTCTCTCTCTCTCTCTCTCTCTCTCTCT